>JASANX010001020.1:58852-91193 GCA_030849745.1 Trypanosoma scelopori
CTCCCCTTTTGTTCGAGCTCTGTCACACGAGCAGTGGGGAGGTGCAGTAGGCTAAAAGAGGGGATCTCTTCACTTTGTTTTTGTTTTTGTGTTTTGAGGAGTTTACTCGGGATTCCGATGGCTGAGAAATGTGGCGACGAGACACGAGGACGTTCACACTTGTTGAACTGCAGTTCACATTTGGCACATTCGCTGCCGTGTGGTGGTGTTTGGTACTGCTGCTACTTGTAACTATTGCGGTGCGAAACATCCCCATTGATGACGAGTGGGCGAATCTGTTCCCTGACACACATGCATCTGCAGACACGTATATATGAATATATGAAGTTGCATGCATGGTAGTAAGCCTCTTTGGTTTCGTCTTGTGTGGGCACGGTGTACAAGAGGTGGGTAAAGAGATAGTTGCGGTGAAGGAGTAAGAGGTGCTGCTGCGTCCAGAAGTACATTAAACACGGACAACACCACTGCAATGTCCACACATAAAACAATCAGGTTGTTTCTTGTTATGGTGATACTGGCCCTGCACGGCGTGGCAGAAAAATCGGCTGCCAGTGCCCCTCAATGCCACGTCATTTCCAGCCGCCATTTCGCCAAGGCAACTTCAGAGGGGCATTGGGCCGGGATCACATGCAAGTTAACGTATCGCAAGGGGCTCTGCAACGCTGACGGCGTGGACGGCCAACTGGATGTGGTCGTCAATGGTCAGACGAAATCCCTCAAGGCGCGTGAGGGGAACGTGACACTGGACAACATTGCCATGGTGCGCTTCAGCCTGACCACCGACGAAAGGAAGAGGTTTTTCTTTTTTTCTGAACTCTGCTGGAGCTTGACGAATTGCACTACGCTCTGCAACTCCGTCCTGCTGGGCAGTGCTGCCACCTGCACCACCTACAACAACATTCTTCCACTCCTTGTGGGCCTTTTGGGTGCAGTGCCGATTGTGTCATGTGGCGCCTTCCTCCTTATACGCTATGCACGGCATCGCCGCTTGCAGCAGAATGACCTGCAGTCGCAAACGCATTATGTCTTCGAAGAAAAACACCTTGCAGAGATGCAACAACAACAACAACAACAACAACACTACCACCGACACAAACCACAATCAGCATCAGCCGCAACTGACGTTGTCCTTGAATCAGTTGTAGAGAAGTGAAATTCTTCACTAAAACTACAACCACAACAAACGAACAAGCAGTAATCACATTGGGAACACATACAATGCGCCTTTTACTGCACGCATAACAGTCGGAACAACACCAAAAAAGAAAACACACACACACACAACATGCTCTCCACGTATGCAAAATTAATGCCCACATCGCCAGAGTTTTTCATTCCTCATGACACTCCGAGTACACATGGTGAGACGTTGCGAGCTGGTACGGAGAATCTCTCCGGCAAATACAGCGAATTCGACCAGCTTCTAAGAAACGCTGCACGGCGCGTGGCTGAAGAGAAGGCAAAGTAGCTGAACGTGGAGTACATCCCGACGTCGGAGGAAAATAATTTCTCTGTGGCGGAAGCACTTGATTCTCCTTGCGTGATACGTAATAAAACGCGTGTGGTTTCTCTGGGCAGCGTGGTGATGTGCACGATGCTTCGTTGAATTGGCTGCACTTTGGGGAGTCTGTAGAAGCTGCTCGTGACAGTAATATGGGATGGGAGAAAAAAAAATTAAAAAAAAGTGCAACTTGATTGTTTTTCTTCTCGTTTGTTTGCGCAGAATTTGAGGAGCCGCGCATTTTTTTTTTTTTTCGGCCATGTCAGATTGTTTCGCAGAGGACGGGCATTCACGAATGCTTTATGTGTCTCCAAAATGCATTAAAGAATGGAGGTGGCGAAACCACCTGGCGATAGTCTCCCACCGAAGCCATTCATTGGCGCTTCGTTTTTCGGAGATCTTGAGTGATGCGTGTCTTGAGGTGGAGACTTTGTAGGGGTGTGGGCCTGCCTGCCAGGTTGGAATTCCATCAGGCGATACACTTCTGGTTATCGGGGATGAGGGAGTGAATTGAGTCGCTGAGGCGCAGGGTGTGGTTGCAGGGGACTGCCGCGTCGCGGATATCACAGAAATGACGCTTCGGTGTCCTGATGGCACAACATATAATGCAGCTCTCTGGGTTATGACTGCGGAGCCGCGATGTAGGGGTAAACCACACTACACTGCAACGTGGGATGCCACAATCTCAAGCAACAGTTCCGCTTGTGCTGGATGGGTGTAGTGAAGGAATCCCCCAGGTGGAGTTGTGTGTTTGATTATTGCTGCCTGATGGCATTAATAGCTTGCAGCCATTAAATAAGGGAGAGAGCGTCTAACATTCTTATTTTGACTTGCATTTTCCGTGTAACGCTACTCCCTCTCGGACAGCGTGCTGCTGCTGCTGCTGCACTCCCTGCCTTGAAGGATTTGATGTGAGGCTCTTTTTTTTTTTTTGTTCCCCCCTGCAAGGAACGCCGTAGCTCTTGTTCTCCTGATTGAATGCCCCGTGCGTACTACAAGCCATTCACGGTGTACGAGGAGGCTGTAGGTTTTCATGGCACGAAGCGTAACGCATATATCTGCTGTGCCTTCTTATTCGGCGGTCTTCTGTTCAAGGTATTGGTGCTATCGCGTTACTCCACCGTGTCTGACTTTAGCAGTGTCTCGAGGCTGCAGGACAGCCCAGAGCGTTGTGCTGCAGTGGCAGAGCGTATAGATCTGCTCGAAAGCCTCTCCTCGCCG
Source organism: Trypanosoma scelopori (assembly GCA_030849745.1). Lineage (NCBI taxonomy): Eukaryota > Euglenozoa > Kinetoplastea > Trypanosomatida > Trypanosomatidae > Trypanosoma > Trypanosoma scelopori. Next base: position 61,575 of record JASANX010001020.1, read on the forward strand.
GAGGCCATGCGACGGGCGTTGGAGGCCCGGCGTGCACCTCCGGCCTGAGAGGGAGAAGCGGTGACGCTTCCTTTTTTGTTTGTTTGTTTGATGGGGCTCCCCCTATGTCTTTTTTTTTTGTGTGTGTGTGTTTGCTATTGACTTATTCTTGCTTCAAAATACATACGCATCAGGTGTTTTAACTTGTCTCGCTTCTTTGGGGTGTAGAGAGAAGGCAGGTGCCGACACACAGACAAATAGAGCGAAGGGGGAGCCGCAGGAGGGGGAGGGGGAGAAAAAAGCGGCCATGGGAATGAGGGAGATACGTCCCAGAGATCTGTGCACCGCGGCGTACTACGACGACGTAGAGCGCATAAAGCAGCTCATTCGTGCTACAATTCCAGACGAAGATGAGGATGAGGATGAGACCGAAGGAGGGCTTATGGGCGAGGAGGTGGAAGACGAGGAGATAGAGGAGGCGAATCTCGCCATTCGGCGTCTGGAGAAAAGGCAAAAGCGCCGGGTGGTAGTCGCAGCGCTGTTGGAAGGCACCGACCTTCTCCGCACCGTGGAGACTGGTGAGCAGTGTGGCTTTATGTTTCGCGTAGAGGAACGGCGCGATAATGGTAACCTTAAACCGGAGTTTAAGGTGAGCCGACGGAGCAAATATGTTGCGGCACCACTTCACTGGGCTGTCCTCGGTCGCTCACATCAGGCGGTTGAGTTCCTCGTCAAAAGCGGTGTTAATCTGAAACAGGAAGTCCCCCATTTTCTCAATGTTACGGCAGCCTTGATTTGCCAAAGCAACAAGTCTTGGGAAACGTTGAGACGGTTGGAGAAGGCGGCTTCGGCGCACAAGCGGCGCCTTCAAGGCGAAGAGGAAGAGAGACAAAAGTGGGTTGAGAAAACCAAAGAGAAGAGACGGGAGCTGGAGCGGATTGCTGCGCTGGAGGAGCAGGAGGAGCACGAAGAACAAGGAGGCGATAGGGATGTGAGCGATGATGGTGGTCAGGGGGACGATGGGGATGAAGATCAAGCTGAGGATGAAGATCAAGCTGAGGAGGAAAACGCGTAATGTGACGTCCTGCGTTTGGAACATGTAAACAATTCTGCGTAGTGTCCATTGTGGTCACCAGTTCAACCTTTAAAAACCCGTCTTCCCTGCCTCTTCCTCTCGCCTTTGTTCCCACTGTTTCTGTGATTCCCTCTGCGTCTGTGCGTGCGCGTCAATACCTTGTTGGGCCTCTGTTTCTTCGCCTTAGCTGCGTGAGTGTGTGTATAGACGAAAAAAAAAAAAGGAGGGGGAGGTTGAGTGGGTGGGTTTAGGTGGGGAAACATAACACCGATGGTGGAGCGAGAACGGCTGCTGGCGGAGTACAAGGGGCTGCAGGTCAATTTGGAGGAAGCCCTGGAGCTAAAGCAGAGCAACCAGACGGATGATGAGGTTGAGGCCCTGATTGAGGAGATCAGAACTGAGCTGCGCGCAGCTGTTGCATCTCTTAACGCCATCGAAGAGGTGGAGCTGACGTCAGGTCTGACAAAGACTTTTGATACGGATGGGAGCGCCGTCATTATCTACACCGAGGCCGCGCCGTACGAAGTGCACTTCGATAATGTGGCTTGGTACAGTTGTGTCATCATGGGTGTCGTGCCACCCGAGACGCCGCTCGACCGCATTAGGTACAAGGCGTGGATCTTGGGATACAACATAGAGGAAGAGGTGTATAGCGAGCAGCTGCGCCCGTGGCAGCCACAGGCAGCCGAGGGGGAGGGCATGCTCCGCTCCGGTGCCATGTGTCACGCGATTCATCCTTCCATGGGGAAATTCTTCCCAGCGAAGGTGGAGCGCCTCACACTTGACAACACCGTTATCGTGGCGTTTGGCGACGTAAAACAGGATGGTAACACTCCTGCTTCCACCGCTGCAGCGACCACCACCACCCGCTCCTCCTCCACCACCACCACCGTGGAGGAATTGCCGCTATCACATGTGCGTGTAGGTCGCTTTTACGAGAAGCTGCGTAAGCGGCCGTCGCTCACGCCAGATGAGCGCGCAAAGCGACGGGTGGAGAATATGGAGCGCAAGCGGGCGCGGTTGGAGGTGAAGCGGCAGCTTGAAGCTGATGTCGCAGCACAAAATGCGAATGACTGGCAGCGACTTGTAAGCGATATGGGACTAGCGGGTGGCACAAAGAAACGCAAGTGTTAATGTCATGACTCTACAGTCGCCCTCCTTTTTTTCCCCTCTCCCCTCTTTGCTCTTCCCCCATCCCCTTGCTCTCTCTGTCGGCTCCTCGCTGAGTTGTGCAGGGTTACGTCGTCCCTCTAAAGATGAGGGATTCCCACATTTTACACGATTTACTCCTTTCATTCTTCTACTCGGCTCATTCTAAAGTCCACGGAGTTCATTTGATATTTGGTCGCTCATTTCGGTCATGTTCAAGAAGGCGTACCTACTGGCCTACAACGGCTCGATGTTGGTGGGATGGACGGCCATCCTCTACAAGATAATCAACCATTTGTCATACGGAGGTAACACGGAGGATATTTATCAACTTATCGCCAAGCTGCTGGTCGTCTTCCAGAGCGGTGCCGTCATGGAGATTCTGCACGCGATGTTGGGTTTGGTGCGCAGTCCGGTAGGTACCACTTTTCTCCAGGTGTTGTCACGATTAATTGTGCTCTACGGTGCACTTGAGATTGGCCCCACCTCTTCGCGCCAGAGCTCCTTCCTCACTCAGATGACAGTGGCGTGGTCCCTGTCGGAGATTATTCGCTATGCGTACTATGCGACAAACCTCGTGGACGCAAAGATCAAGCCGCTCACATGGCTGCGATACTCCGCGTTCACAATGCTCTACCCCATTGGCATCAGTGGGGAGATTGCCTGCCTTTACAAAGCACTCCCCTACATCAAAAAAAACAAGCCGTGGTCGATGGAGCTGCCAAATCGCTACAACTGGACGTTTTCGTGGTACAACGGCGTGTGGTTCCTTCTCCTTGTTGTATACCCACTGGGCAGCTACTTGATGTACTCATACATGCTCCAACAGCGTCAAAAGGTACTGGGTGGTGCTGCAAACCCAAATGGAACAACGGATGGGACGCATACGTCGAAGCCGAAGCGCAGTTGAGCCTCGTCACCCAAGACGGGGTACTGTGTGTGTGCGTGTGGGTGGGTGGTGGAGAGACACATGGTGCCCTACTCGGTTTTTGTTGTTGTTGTTTCACCTGCAACCCGTGCGAAAATGGGATGAAAACAAGAATTTATATATATACACAGCCTGACGTAGGGAGAGAGGAGTGGGAAGAAATTAAAAAAATAAAACTAAAACGCCCTGCTTTAACAACAACAACAACAACAGAAAAAAAAAAAAACCGGAGATGCGGAGGGAAACTGATGTTGATGGACACAAACACACATTTTTATCGCACAAGCTCGCCTCACTCCACTCTGCGTTCCTCAGGCGAAGCGGGGCACGCGAGGGATCAGCTGGCGGTAGAAACATATACGGGGCGACGCAACCCATACGGGTGGTGAGTGGGGAGCGGGGGCCCCCGGAAAAAAAAAAAAAAACAGGGCAGAGAGAAAAGTAATTCTCTGTGTGTTTGTGAATGAGCGAAACAAACAGCAATGAGGGAATTTAAGATGCGGCAGGGCATTTCTTTTTTTTTTCCCTTCGGCGGGAAGTGTCGAGAACTAAAGGGGAGCCCACGTCCGGTGTTTTGTGTGGTTGTACTCGCGGAATTGGTCAAATATCACGTCCATGTGGCAGGAGGTGTCTGCACGTTCTTTCGGCTCAGAGGAATGGACTTGCCATTTACTCCCTTCGCACTAGTGGTGCAACTGCATCGCACACTTGAGAGCAGAGCCCACATGTTTTCTTTTTCTTTTTCTTTTTTGTTGTTTTGTGGTTCGACGCATTGTAACATACACCAGGGCGGCGTTCTCTGTGCGCCACGCAGCATCCAACAGACGTCATCTTAGCGACCCATCATTAACACAATCACATGTCACGTCTGCAGCAATTACTTGACAAGCACGAACAAACGTCATTCCAAAAAATGCAGATTACATCAGTTCGTGATGTTGCACGAGAAATCACTACCAGCTGCACTGCCGAAACGCATATCGAAAATGAAATAAGGAACCTCAATAGTCACCAGCAAGACACATTAATGAGAATTCTATACTGCTGCCTTGAACACGACAGTGCGATGAGTGCTACATATTTACGATGGCACGCAAAACTATACAGTGTTACAGGTCCAGGTGCCATAATGCGCGTCCTAACTGACAAGCGCACGTAAAAAAAAAAAAAAAAAAACTCAAATCCAATTTACAATGGTGGCAATATTCACACGAAAAAACAACAACACCTTCCACGAATCGATATTTCTTCGCTCTGCCCCTTCTCGCGTTACCCCCTTCTCGCGCTGCCCTGCTCGCGAACCCCGTATCTGCCTTTCTCTCTCTTTCTCTCCATCGCCCATGTGGATTTGCGAACTCCACTATCACCGCCACTACGAACGCCAAAGCAGCAAGCACACAGACAAGCAAGCAAGCAATGGCCACACCCAAGAGCTCGTCGCCGAAGAACAAGAAGGACGCCAAGAAGTCGCGCCGCAAGCCGAAGCGCACCTGGAACGTGTACATCAGCCGCTCGCTCCGGTCGATCAGCAATCAGATGTCGATGTCGAGCCGGACAATGAAGATTGTGAACTCGTTCGTGAGCGACATCTTCGAGCGCGTCGCGTCCGAGGCGGCGACGATCGTGCGCGTGAACAAGAAGCGCACGCTCGGCGCACGCGAGCTGCAGACGGCGGTGCGCCTCGTGCTGCCGGCTGACCTCGCGAAGCACGCAATGGCGGAGGGCACCAAGGCAGTGTCGCACGCATCCAGCTAGACGCCGCCCCTGCATTAGATCTGCACCCATCCCCTCTCTGACGTTTTTCTTCTTTGTTTTTCTTCTTTGTTTTTTTTTTTTTCCCCCCATCGCGGGCGCTATCCGTCTGTCGGACGGCGTCCGTGGTGCCGTGCGTGGACCATAGAATCGGGTGAAGTGCGTGTCGCGATGGAGTGCTGCTCCGCTCTGCCCCTTCTCGCGTTGCCCCCTTCTCGCGCTGCCCTGCTCGCGAACCCCGTATCTGCCTTTCTCTCTCTTTCTCTCCATCGCCCATGTGGATTTGCGAACTCCACTATCACCGCCACTACGAACGCCAAAGCAGCAAGCACACAGACAAGCAAGCAAGCAATGGCCACACCCAAGAGCTCGTCGCCGAAGAACAAGAAGGACGCCAAGAAGTCGCGCCGCAAGCCGAAGCGCACCTGGAACGTGTACATCAGCCGCTCGCTCCGGTCGATCAGCAATCAGATGTCGATGTCGAGCCGGACAATGAAGATTGTGAACTCGTTCGTGAGCGACATCTTCGAGCGCGTCGCGTCCGAGGCGGCGACGATCGTGCGCGTGAACAAGAAGCGCACGCTCGGCGCACGCGAGCTGCAGACGGCGGTGCGCCTCGTGCTGCCGGCTGACCTCGCGAAGCACGCAATGGCGGAGGGCACCAAGGCAGTGTCGCACGCATCCAGCTAGACGCCGCCCCTGCATTAGATCTGCACCCATCCCCTCTCTGACGTTTTTTTTTTGTTTTTTTTTTTTTTCCACCATCGCGGGCGCTATCCGTCTGTCGGACGGCGTCCGTGGTGCCGTGCGTGGAACATAGAATCGGGTGAAGTGCGTGTTTTTGTCGTTCTTTTGTTAGTGTTTTGTGTCCGTCGTGGATGTTGCAAAGTATTGGAAGCATATGTACATTTTAATATGAATTGTATTTTTGTTGTTCTCTTTATGTATGATTTGATGCAGGTGATATGATCTTAATTAGTGTGTCTTCCTTTTTGAATACGTTTTGTTTTTCACATAATGTGAAATGTTTGTGTAGCTTTTTTTTTGTTTGTCTTGCGGTTTGTTATTGTTGTTGAATTGTGTACTAAAGTGTGAAAGGCTGGTGTTAAATGGCGTGTGCCTTTTGTTTGTCTATCGGATTGAATCAAATGTGCGCATCCTTTTTTTTTTTTGTTATGTGGCACAAAAGGGCTCGTCGCAAAGGCTGTCGAAAGACTCCCCACGCAAGCCACACCCTTAAGACTTCTTCCTCCCATGAGGGTGGTGGTCTAAAGGCGCTTTCAGCACTTTTTTTTGTTTGTTTGTTTGCGTCAGTTATTTGGACGATCAAAATGCGAAGCGTTGTGAAGACTTTCATGTTTTTTTTTTTTTTTTTTTTTTGCTTTTTGCGTCTGCTCTTGATGAGAGAATATTTGGAATCATCTGTCGATTCTGCTAAAAATGATGTTGTCTTTTCTCTTCTTTTGGCGATCTGCATTTTTAGTCTTTTTTTTTTTTGTTGTTGTTGTTGTTGCGTGTGTGGGAGGAGGAGGCAGGGGATTGGGGTCCGTCTCTGTTTGTGTGCGTTTGCGTTTGTTTGTGTGAAAAGAGGATTTGCTCGTGTATAGTGTATTTGTCGCTGAAAGGTGGTGTTGGCATTGTTGAGTCCTTGAGGTTGTGTTTGATGGGTGAGAGGCAACCGAATCCGTTGGACGAGGTCGTCTCGCCCCTGCTTGATGCGGGTGGTTTTATGTTCTTCGGGGCTCGTTTGATATCTCGCAGTTGTGTTGCTCTATTAATTTGCGTGTGTTGCATCATTGCGGTGTTTCTGATGCTTCCCCAGAGTGTGTCTCGTGACAAGGGTGGCCGAGGCATTACGGAGTACTCCGGCGTTTACTTTTTCTGCTGTTTTATTGGTGGGATTTTGAGTGGCATTCCGCACACGCTTATGACGCCGGTGGATCTTGTAAAATGTCGCATGCAAGTTGGTGAGTACGCCACAGTCTACGAGGGGTTTCATATGATTTATAGGAGCACTGATGGCTCACTTTGTAACATTTTACCCGCCTTCTTTCGTGGGTGGGTGCCAACGTTTATTGGCTATTCCCTGCAGGGTGGTTTGAAGTTTTTCTTTTATGAGGTGTTTAAGTTTGCGTTGCGTGGACAGCCTGACACGCGGGTGGGGGAAATTACGTTGCAAGAAAGCTCGAACTACATCAACCAAATAATGACATATTTGGCAGCGAGTTTCTTTGCAGAGATGATAGCGGATGTCGCACTCGCCCCGTGGGAGGTGGTGAAGATTAAGATTCAGACCACGAGTGTGCAGCGGACGCAGATCGGTATCATTATTCGGATGGTATGGGCGGCAGAGGGTTGCCGTGGCTTTTACAAGGGCCTTGCTGTTCTCTGGTGTCGACAGGTGCCTTACACAGTTGTCAAATTCATGAGCTTCGAAACCATTGTAAATATGTTGTATAACATATTTCTCACCTCCCCGCAGAGTGCCACACCGAGAAGCATCCAACTTCTTTTTTCTCTGATTGCTGGTGTTGTGGCTGGTGTGCTGTGCGCCATTGTATCGCACCCTGCCGATACAATTGTGTCGAAGCTTAATCAACGCGTAGACTCGGCCTTTGCCTCATCAAAAGGCACTATTTGGAGCTTTATGCGGGAAATTGGCTGGTCCGGTTTATGGAAGGGCGTGGGCCCCCGTTTGCTGATGGTGGGGACACTCACCGCAATGCAATGGTTGCTGTATGACACGTTTAAGGTACTTGTGGGGATCCCTGCGACGGGTGGAGGAGGAAGAGGTGGTGGCCGCGCACCGAAGTACACATCCGTGAAATCAACGTGAAAGTTAAACTAGGATTAAAGTGCATTGCAGTACCGGGTTTTTCATATATATATATATATATATGTATGTATGTATCTGTGTGTTTTTTTATAGAGCCCATCTGTCCTTTCTCTCTGAGGAGCTCAGAAAAAAAAAACAAAAAACGAAAGACGGTGTGGTGTCTGTGCGAGGGGTTTGTTAAAAGCGACTCCGTATGCGTTGTGCGAGACTACTTGAGTAAAAATTTTGTCTTATTTTTATCCCTTCGTTTTTTTTTTTTTTCGTTGCCCCTTTCTTTGCGTGCGTGTTCTCTATTTTCTTTCCCTCTACTCATCTGCATTGACTCTGGTGGAAGGAGGAGGAGAGGGAGGGAGGACGAAGTTTGGTTTCGACAATGCGGGATGCTCGACATAACGGCAGTCCCTGCACGCTCAGTGATTTGTCCATTTTCTGTTCTGGCACTTGACACGGCTGTGCCTTGCAATGCGGATGGTTCACTGCTGTTTTTGGTTGGGTGCGAAAATGCGTGTGTTGCCCTGCTACAGGGGGGAAAACTTGTTGTTTGTAAGTTTCTCTCCCAGTACCACCGCACATTAACTGCTGGAGCATGTCGTTCAGTGGGCCCCGATGGCAGTTGCGTCTTTGTGCTCGCGGATAGCGCCTCCGCCCTCACACTGCATCGCATATGCAGACCCGCGCTAAATGCACAGTCTACTGATCATATCAGCAGTACCGTTTTTGTTGGTGACCTCTGGGACAGTACACCCCGTATCGGGCAGGTTGTGTCGGTTTGGGGTGGTTGTGGTAGTCACTACAATCGCAGCGGGTTGGATTTTATATGCACTCGCCATGGGGAAGCGGGGGGTATAGTGTGGGGAATATCAGTTGAGCGTGAGGATGCGCGAATGGTGAGAGTGGATGATTCTCTGATGCGGTTGTTTCCGCCAGCGCCGCAGCAGAACCAGCACTCGGCTCCTGAGTGTTTTCTGGGTGCCACGTTGCACGGTGTGTCTTTGATTTCTCCCATAACCGGCGACACACTGCTAAACTTTAAACTTCCGGACAAGATGGAGCCTGTGGTGGCAGTGCAAGCTGATGGCTCCGGGATGCCATGGTATGCGATGGTGACAGCCAGCGGTGTGGCCCTCGTGTACGATCAGCGGCGCACTGAACAACCCATCTGGTCGAAATCTCTGGTTGGCGAAAGTAAATTCGCCTTTGCCAACTGCGATGATGTCGAGGAAAAGAAAAGAAATGGTGGTATGCATTCGCTAGTGACTAGCTGTGGTGATGGAGTCTGGGCAATATGCTCGGCTGGGCGGTTTCATTTCCTGCGTTGCACCGATGGTTCCGTTTCGCACCGCCATTTCTTCCCTCATGAATCTCTCGTTCCGGCGCGTTTGTCAACCGCTGGGCTTTACTTTACGGATGGTGTGCTCTACGTTGTAGTATCGAAGTGAAGATTGGGTGGTGACGGCGGTAGACGAAGGGCAAAGAATGTGTTTTGTGCATGTGGGCAATGTCCTCAATCGCTGTGCGACGGGTGGTGTATGATTTTTTCTGTGCGTCTGCGCTTCTCACGTGACACGCGTTACTGCGAAATGATGCATGTATGCTCTGTGTGCGTACGTGTGTGTTTTTCCTTTCAGTGGTTCTCCCATTATTAATTTTTTGTTTTTGTTTTTGCGTCCCCCACCGCTCACCCCCCTCGTGCAGTGGTGGTGGGAAGTAAAGGGCGTGATGCTGCGCCGTGTCTTTGCGTCAAGAGTGGCACTGCTGCGTTACACGCGAGCGAACTACACGCCGGAGAAGGTATCACCGGAGCTGTCGGCAGCCATTGGAGAAATCATTGGGAGGGATCGTGTGGTTGTTTTTCTCACTGGCACACCAGCGGAGCCACGCTGTCGCTTCACGCTGCAGATGGTGGATATGATGCGGCAGTTGGGGGTGCACTACAGTTTCTTCAACATTCTTGACGATGAGGAGGTGTGCGAGGGTCTTAAGACGTACAGCGACTGGCCAACGTACCCGCAGCTGTACATTGACGGCCAGCTCGTTGGTGGCTACGATGTCTGCAAGAGCATGTTACTTAGCGGACAACTGACGAAGATGCTTAAGGAAAAGGACCTCTTGTAAAAGAAGACGGGGCGTAACGCATGCATTTAAAGGACACATTCGCATACGCAGAAATTCCGCCTTGTGTTTCTTTCCTTCTCCACACATATATACATACATATATATATTTATGCATTTGGGTGGGTTTTGACGCACGGATTCTATTTTTCTTTTTTTTAATTCCTGTTGTTGTTGTTGCTGCTGCTTTCTGGTGTTGAGAAAAGGGTGCGCATTAATGGGTGTTGATGTGCCGCTGCACCATACTCTTTCTTATGCCTTTTGTGACGAGAATGGATTTCTGTAGGGGACAATGCCCATCACTGACATCCCACGGGAAACAGTGAAGGTGCTCTGGCAACTGCACTGTACGTCTCTCGCACCCTTATCGTATGATGAGGAGGCTGTTAGTGAGATGTGGCGTCTGTTTGCTGGGTTTCTGGCTCCGTTGCAGCTGCACCCCGCCACCATCTTGTCTAATCATGCGTCGCAGCTGGCCCTTTCAACCTTTATCTTTACGGTGGACCTTCGTGGTGATTTGCTGAATTCATCCATGCGAGACGCCCTTGTTGGTCAACCCCATATTGTAATTCCGCTTTTGGAGTTTTTTAGAGCAGTACTGAGTTGCCAGCAACCAGAGGGCGCCCATCAACTCGGTGTTACAGGCACCTGGCGTCTCTCCTGTTCTGTGCTTGGCGATGAGGCCTGTACAAAACCTTTTGATGCTTTGGGCGCCTCCTTGTTGGGTCAGCTTGTGACAATACGTGGGACGGTCGTGCGAATGAGTCCACCGCGGGTGATATGTGTGCGTATGTCGTTTCGCTGTGGTATATGTGGCGCTGTTTTAGAGATTCCAACGGAGGATGGTGTCTTGGTGTGTCCGAGTGCGTGCCGCGGAAGGTGCCGTGGATACCGCTGGTCTCCTTTGGTCGAACAGGGAGAGTGTGAAGAGGTGCAGGTGTTGAAGGTGCAGGAGCAAACAGGGGTGTCCGATGGATCTGCGATAGGTGGGAGTATTCACAAGATGATGGTTGTAGAGCTGCGTGGAGTCTGGATTGAAGCTGTAACTGTAGGAGAGGCTGTTGCCGTTTGCGGTATTTTATCTTCCAGGCGTAGCGAGGTCCGCGGGGACGCCATGCAGCAGATTACTGTACGTGCCTACTCTGTTGAAAGCAGCCGTCATGATGCCTTGCGAAGCGCATCGCCGTCTGTGGACCTCTTGGAGGAAAGCGGAAGGTTTTATGAGATGGCGCGGCATCCCCCATGGTTTGCGTGGCTATGCGCATCTCTTGCTCCATCCATCTTTGGGCTGCAGCACGTAAAGGAGGCCATCGTTTTGGCAGTGGTGGGTGGCACCGCACGACAGACACGTACGCGCAGTAACATCCACTTGCTCATGGTGGGAGAACCTGGGCTTGGAAAATCACAGCTGCTGCGTGCTGCATGCTGCATCGCTTCTCGTAGCGCCTTTGTATGCGCCCATACGTCCTCCTCATGTGGCCTAACACTAACTCTTACACGAGACCCAACTTCCGGAGAAACTGCCTTTGAAGCTGGAGCTGTTGTACACGGCGATGGTGGCATCACATGCATTGACGAAATCGACAAGGGCGTTACCGAGCACAAAGCGCTTCTTGAGGTGATGGAGCAGGAGACGGTTTCCATGGCGAAGGCAGGAATGGTTTTTTCTGTACCAGTGCGCACTGCCATTCTTGCTGCGGGTAATCCGGTTGGTGGCCGCTTCGACGACACAAAGACAGTGACAGCTAATTTGAATCTATCCCCTGCTCTCTTGACTCGCTTTGACATTGTTGTGTGTTTGCGTGACCCACACGCGGAGTGTACGCGATCCCTCTCTGACCATGTGCTGCAGCTTCATCAGCGGCATGATGACAGTGATTCTCAGCGCGGGATTGGTCTTGATGGTGGAACGCTTCCAGTCGAAATGGTGCAGCGATTCGTTGCATTTTGTCGCCATCATTGTCACCCAGTGCTGCGTGAAGAAGCAAGCAATGTACTAAAGGCACATTATTTGCTTCGGCGCGCTGAGGCAAGGGATAATGAGCTGACCGTTACCCCAAGATTCCTCCAGGCCTTGATTCGTGTGGCGGAGGCGCGTGCCAAAGTCGAACTGCGTCATGAAGTGACTGCCGATGACGCGCGGTACGCCGTAGAACTACTGCGTAAATGCGCCGGGAGTTTGCGTACCAACCGCCACGAGCTGCCTGTGCGTCCTGCAACCGCGAAGAAGGTGAGTCAACGAGAAATGATAATGAACACACTCAAGGCTGAGGTCTGTCGTACAGGAGTCAATGCCTTGTCTCATCGCATTATTCTTGCTGCGTGTGAGCAAGCTGGGTGTCGCAATGCCAATGCAATGCTGCACCAACTAAACGAGGTGGGAGTAATCCTCCAAATGGGAGACAAGTACCAGTTGCGTGGAATTTGACAAGAAACTTGGAATGGGGTACAACCAGAGCAAAGGAAAGCGAATAGACGAATCCCGCTGCGTCTACCTTCTCCCCGGTAAGCAAACGCGCACACACATTCAACAACAACAACAACAAAAAAAAAAAAAACAAGAAGAAGGAACGCATGGTGAGCTGCGCGCCTACTCGATATGTTGGTTTACGCGACAAGGAGGAGAGGAGGGGGCAAAGGCCGAAAAAGAGCGGGGGGAGGGGGGGGGGGGGGAGTCGACAAGATAGTGCACATACACAAGTTTTGTTATTTATGGTGTTGGTCTTCTTGTTTGTGTGCGTCGCCACCTATCATTTTTCTTTTCTTCTTTTCTCTTGTGGCATGGAGGCTGCAGTGCGAGTTTATTTCTGGTAGACATCAACCATGCGTTTCTCAAACGCTCTGCTTCGTAGGGGCAAACCTCGACCACGGGCCGGCATGTTCCTTGACAAGTATCGTCGTGTGCCAGCGCTGCTGAAGCCGCAACAGGGTGGACAACAGTACTTTAACCAGTTTCTCATTCGAACCACCAACGATCGCCTTGCGCAGCAGGAAGCTGAAGATGCAAAGGGCAAGCTGGAGGGTGCAGTAGCGGCGCAGTTGCCTCAAATGGACTGGGAGTCCATGTCAGCTAGAAGCAGCGAAAATGCCCTTCGTGAGGAGATGCATCGACTTGCGGAGAGTGACGCTGTACAACATCAACGTGCATTTAACGAGCGGATTTGGTGTGAGCAGGAGGAGGAGCGGTTGCTCCGTCAACAAGAAGGCAATGCCATGCTAGGGGGGATGGAAGATGTAGGACGCACTGGCGAGGGTGGCGTCCCACCACGAGTGCTCGGCAACGATTTCTTCAAGAGTCGCTTTGGTTATTCCCTTGTCAAGACCAGCGAGATGCCGCATGGCGCGGGGGACTACAGTCAACTTGAGATGTGGGGAGAGATGCCAAAATACACAACCGACATGGTTTTTCTCTATCTTATCTCGCGCCGGCGTAATACATACGCTGTGGCCTACACCTACCACGGCAAGCGCATCCTTTCTACCTACACGGCAGGTAACAGGGGACTCAAAGGCGGTGACCGCGGGTTTCGAAGCGACGGCTCCACTGACAATGGTCATCAGGTGACGAGCATGTACCTAAACGATCTGCTGCCAAAGCTGCGCGAAATGCGCGCGAGTGAGGGACGACCGATTGCACGGGGTGAGAAAATTGAGCTTGTGGTGCGAGTGATGGGGTTCTATAACGGTCGACAGGGTGCAGTGCGTGCCGTTCAGGACCGCGCAAATGAATTTCATGTGCGCTACTTTGAGGACATAACGCCCTTTCCACTAAACGGACCGAAGATGCCTCGCGGTGTGTTCAAGTAGCATTTCAGTGGGATGCTCTGTGTTGTTGTTCTTGGTGGTGGTGGTGGTCGCCGCGGAAAGTGAAGCAGGGACGAAAACAAAAAAAAAAATGAATGAACTTGAAAAGGGCTGGCGAATTATTTGTATCATGGCGCATTTAAAAGATTGCTCCGTCTGCTGAAGTTGGACATGTTCTTTCTTTTTTTTTTTTAAAAAAAAAAATTTTTTTTTTCTCTTTCTCTCTCCTTTTCTGTCTCTCTCTCTGTGTGTGTGTGTGTGCGTGTGCGTATCCACTCGCAAGCACGACCATTTCTAGTTTTTGTTTTTGTTTGTCTTTCAAACTGGAGGATTACTCTTCATCAAAATTTTCCACTTCAGCCGTCTTCTGATGTCCAACATATTTGATTTAATTGTCATTGGTGCCGGATCGGGGGGGCTGGAGGCCGCCTGGAACGCTGCGACGATCTACGAAAAGCGTGTGGCTGTGATTGACGTGCAGGCAGTGCACGGGCCACCGTTTTTTTCTGCTCTGGGCGGCACGTGTGTCAATGTGGGCTGTGTGCCGAAGAAGTTGATGGTCACTGGTGCGCAGTACATGGATCACTTGCGTGAGTCTGGTGGCTTCGGGTGGGAGTTTGACCGTGCAGCTGTAAAGGCAAGCTGGGAGAAACTCATCGCCGCGAAAAACGAGGCCGTATTAGACATCAATAAGAGTTACGATGGAATGTTTAAGGACACCAAAGGCCTTGAGTTCTTCTTGGGTTGGGGCTCGCTGGAAACACCGAATGTCGTGAATGTTCGGGAGAGCGCGGAGATAAGCAGCGCCGTCAAGCAGCGTCTGGAGGCACCGCATATCCTTCTGGCCACAGGATCGTGGCCGCAAATGCCACAAATACCAGGCATTGAACACTGCATTAGCAGCAATGAAGCATTCTACCTGCCAGAACCTCCACGCCGTGCCCTAACCGTGGGTGGTGGCTTCATTTCTGTTGAGTTTGCTGGCATCTTCAATGCATACAAACCAGTTGGCGGGAAAACGACCCTCTGCTATCGAGGTAATCTGATTCTTCGTGGATTTGACCAGACCCTGCGAGAGGAGCTCACGAAGCAGATGACTGCCAACGGCATCGATATCATGGTGAGGGAGAACCCTGCCAAGGTGGAACTCAATCCCGATGGCAGCAAACACGTCACGTTTGAGAGTGGCAAGGTGATGGACTTTGACGTGGTTATGATGGCGGTGGGACGTCTACCCCGCACTGGTGATCTGCAGCTGCAAAAGGTCGGTGTGGCACTCACAAAGAAGGGAGCTGTGCAAGTGGATGAGTTCTCCCGCACGAACGTTGCAAACATTTACGCTATTGGTGACCTCACGGATCGTCTCATGTTGACACCCGTGGCTATTAACGAAGGTGCTGCTGTCATTGACACCATCTTCGGCAAGGCTCCGCGGAAGACGGACCATACTCGCGTTGCGAGCGCTGTCTTTTCCATTCCGCCCATTGGTACCTGTGGCCTCATCGAGGAGGATGCCGCGAAACAGCATGAGAAGATAGCAGTTTATCTCTCTAGTTTCACACCACTCATGCACAATATCAGTGGATCAAAGTACAAGAGATTTGTGGCGAAGATCATCACAAATCACAGCGATGGCACTGTGCTCGGAGTGCACCTTCTTGGTGATAGTGCACCAGAGATCATTCAAGCTGTTGGGGTGTGCATCAAACTAAATGCGAAAATCAGCGATTTCTACAACACCATCGGTGTGCATCCCACAAGTGCCGAGGAACTGTGCTCCATGCGCACACCGTCTTA
Organism: Trypanosoma scelopori; assembly: GCA_030849745.1. Classification (NCBI taxonomy): domain Eukaryota; phylum Euglenozoa; class Kinetoplastea; order Trypanosomatida; family Trypanosomatidae; genus Trypanosoma; species Trypanosoma scelopori. Next base: position 77,007 of record JASANX010001020.1, read on the forward strand.
CTTCTACTATAAGGGAGAGAAGATGGATGCGCTGCCGCAACCCAGCCTTTAGAAGAAGGGTGAAGAGTAGGAACGAGAGATTCAACAGAAAAGGGCACAAACAGAAACGAAAATGCAGATGTGAAGGGGGAATGGTGTGGAGATAAATGACAGTATGTTCCCCTCTCTGTTTCCTCGCCTGTGGCTGGACGCGCGCTTGGGAAGGTGCCGAGTGGGAGGGAGGTGGTGGAGTTCATGTGTGTCTTGCGTCGCTTTGATGGGCGAACGCATACATTTAGGGTTTTTTTTTTTTTTTTTTTGGGGGGGGGGGGGTTGTTGTTGTTGTTAATTTAAATAATTAACGGGAGCAACAGTGAAGAAAAAGACGAAGAAAACAACAACAACAAAAAAGAGGGGGCTTCGGTGGTGTGTGATTGTGACATTGGTGTTCTTTTTCTTTGCACTCTCCCTTTACCTCCGTCTTTACGTGGCTGCATTGGGGTCGTGTTCTCTGCGCTTCACCTGAGGTTTAGCGTCCGTGGAGGGAAGTAGAGGAAGAGAGCGAGAGAAATGTTTTTTTTTTCTTTCTTTCTTTCTTTCTTTCTTTTCGTTTGTTTGTTTGTTGTACCTGTTCTCTTGTGCGGCACGTGCGATCGCCAAGGAGAAATGTTTCCCGTATGGTTCTTTTCTTTTCATTTCTTAAATGGAGTCTCTCGCATCAGCGCATGCTTGTTTTTCTTTCTTCATTTCTTTGTCATCTGCCTTCATCTTCCACTGCCTTTTTTCTTTTTTGTTTCAATGCGTGCTCTGTGCAATGTAGAGAGAACGGAGGTGTAACCGTGCGTGAGAAGAAATGACTGAGTTTGAGCTGCTTGGCGTGCAGCAGTGGCTATCCAAGCAGTGTGCCTACATGGCACTGCACCACCCCACACCCATTCAGAAGCTCTGCATCCCTGCAATCTTTCATGGGAAGTGCGTGGTGGGTGGTGCGGAAACGGGAAGCGGCAAAACGGCCGCGTTCGCGATCCCGCTGATTCAGATACTTGCGGAGGATCTTTATGGTGTTTTTGCTCTCGTGTTGACGCCATCTCGCGAGCTGGCGTACCAAATCGTGGACCAATTTATCGCACTTGGTGCCCCGCTGCAGATTCGCGTATCCCTTGCCATTGGCGGCGTACCACACGAGCAACAAATCGATGCACTGAGAGGCCGGCCGCATATTGTTGTAGCCACACCGGGCCGGTTGAAATTTCTCCTGGGTACATTTCCGGAGGCTCGCAAGGCGTTTTCCCACCTGCGTTTCCTCGTGCTCGACGAGGCAGACCGCCTAACGAGTGACGACATGGAGGCAGATGTGGCTGAAGTCGTGGCGCTTCTGGAGCCCATGCGTCCCACAAGGCGCACGCTAATGTTCACTGCGACACTCAATCCGCGTCTCACTCGTCTTGAGGAGGGTGGATGGTTGCCTCGCTTTGGTATCAACGACGCAACACAGCAGCTCGAGGTGCTCACGACGAACAACGTGATGTCTTCCAATGTGGGTGGCGGAGACAATGATGCCACCACGTCATATGTTGTAGCCGAATCATTGCAGCAGAAATATCTTTTCATACCCGACATGGTGAAACTGACGTACCTTGTCGCCTCGCTTCGAAGTGCTGGGGCAGAACAGTCAACCATTGTCTTCACCAACTCGTGCATGCGGTGTGAAGTTGTGAGGCTCACACTGCAGCTTCTGGGATTTCCCGTGTGCAGCCTTAATTCCATAATATCGCAGAAGCACCGGATAGACAATTTAGCCACCTTCAAGTTAGGCATCGCCCGCATCTTGGTTGCCACAGATATTGCAAGTCGAGGCCTTGATATTCCTGCGGTGGGGCTTGTATTGCACTATGATCTGCCGAAGCATGCTCCCACTTATTTACACCGCGTTGGTCGCACAGCGCGGGCCGGTCGTGAAGGTCTGTCAGTGGCGTTCGTGACAGAGTATGACGTGAGTCTGGTGCGACGTCTTGAAAAGAAGATGAATCACACCATGACGCTCTGGAAGGCGAAGGGAGTAAACGAGAAATGTGTGCTGAAACTGCTTGACGAGGTGTCCGCGGCGAAGGTTCAGGCAAAGCTTCAGGTGGAAGAGCAGTTTGGACGGCGCGTGGAGACGTTGAAGGCGCATACGGCAGAAAAAAAGGCCCGGCGACTGGAGGCATGTGCTACGAGCGGGACACGAGGCAACGCAACTGCTGGTGGCGCTGGAAATGACGGCTCACTGCTTTCAGAGAAAGATGTCAAACAAATGGGAAGCACAGCCATCAAAGAGACACGAGCTGTGTTGAGGAAGCGACGCCGAGACGATGCGTAACACCAGCCTCAATACGCGAGGCCACTGAGCGGCACACAAAACGATTAAGTTAAGCATCATGTGACTCTGAAAACGACTGTCTTGTCCTGTATTCACTTTTGTTGCCTTTTTGCTGCTGCCTTACAAGTGGTGGCGTGTGATCTTTTATTTTTCTTTCTTTATTTATCTTCTTTTTTTTTTTTTGTTAGGTTTTGCTTCCCAACTCATCCACGATTCCCCAGAGTATCGATTCACGTGAGAGAGTTGCTGCTGCTGCTGCTGCTGCTGCTGCTGCTTCACTTCCTCTAAGAGCCGCACTCTCAGAGCTCAAAACGAAGACGAGGAAAAAGAAGAAAAAAAGGTGGAGAAAAAAAAAAGGGGGTCGGCGGAGAAGAGGAGGCGACGCAACTCATGACGAGAGAAAATGAACTCGGCAGCCGAGATCTGCACTGCTTTGACAACCATTATAACAGTGGTGTTCTCATCGACAACTGGTTCGACACCCGCATCTATGAGGCAAATGGCCGTACCTTTACTCTTGCAATGGACCAACCGGTACAGTCTTCGCTTTCAGTGTACACAACGGACTACACCGCCCCTGCCACGACATCTATTCAGCCGATGATGCGACGGAGAGGCCTCGGCAAAGAGCTCATGTTTGGCACTGGTCAGTACACAACATTTGAAGGTGTGCCAACAAGTACCACCTACGGCGCATCGCAGCGGCACTTAATCGACTCCAAATGGCGCAAAACAGCAGGCTCCACTCGTCTACCATTTGATACAGTGCGAGAGACAGCAAGGTTTACATTTGGGAACGTGCTTTCCACTGCTGAAGTTCACCCTACAGCAGATGATGATCTCTACGGAAAGTACAGCAGCACAAAAGACGCAATGGACCTTTCAGTGGCCTGCTATCATTTCCAGCGACAAACAACAAAGCCTCAAGAAAGGGTGAATGAGGGGCTGATGTCTACAAACAAAACAACTGTCAACCCCCTTTATGTACAGTCATAATATCACAAAACTCTACCATCATAATAAAACAACAGCAATAACAACTACAGTGACTGCGCAACCACTGCACTCAGCAGCATACACACAGACACGACACTCTTCTATACACTCGTCTGTACACACTAACATCCCTCAACAACAGAAAGGAAAAAAGAAACGTTTCTACGATGAAAACCTTCACCAGCCTACACAAAGGAAAACCTACAAGCGAGTACGACGACGCATACCAGTACCGCAGCCCCTTTTCAGAACAGACGCCTTATCCCAGAAAAAAAAAAGAATTGAAAAAAATATGTAATTATCAAGGTACCAAAGTTCATCGCAAAGCAGATGACATCTGCCCCACAAACCATGAAAATGATGATGAGGAGGCAGCAGGACCGCGCCACGTTGATCCAGACCACTTCCGGTCCACCACGCACGACTCGTACGGACCCATTGATCCGTCGGCGTACCAACGCGACAGGCTGCAGGACGAGGAGGAGGCAGCAGGACCGCGCCACGTTGATCCAGACCACTTCCGGTCCACCACGCAGGACTCGTACGGACCGATTGATCCGTCGGCGTACCAACGCGACAGGCTGCAGGACGAGGAGGAGGCAGCAGGACCGCGCCACGTTGATCCAGACCACTTCCGCTCTACGTCGCACGAAACGTATGTGCCGTTTGAGCATTCTGCGTACAAGCGTACTGCTCCTTTGCCAAGTAAGGAAATAACTAAACCGCGTCGCGTTGATCCAGACCACTTCCGCTCTACGTCGCACGAAACGTATGTGCCGTTTGAGCGCTCTGCGTACAAGCGTACTGCTCCTTTGCCAAGTAAGGAAATAACTAAACCGCGTCGCGTTGATCCAGACCACTTCCGCTCCACGTCGCACTCGACTTACGTGTCATTTGACTCCTCTGTATACAAGTGCAATACTTTAGCTAATGGTGTATCGAAAGATAAAGAAGCTGTAAGAGCAATTACGATTTCGCCATGTGTCTCTAAGGTGGATTCTTTAAGTTCTCAGAAGAATCGACCTCTGTCTCATCGGAATAATGATACTTTTAATTCGAAGACTGCTGTTGCTTTAAAGTTTGCTGATGGGGTGACTGCGTCTTCGTCTTCTGAGGCAAACCTATCTGAATCATTGGTGCGGAAAGATGTATCTGGCGCCTTACCGGTTGCTCCGAGTGCTTATATGTGCCCTTGTCATGGTGACACGAGCGTTCTTCGCCCCACGACGAAGTTAGATATCAAGGGGAATCGCGTATCTGCTCACAACGGTTTGCAAAACCAAAGTTCTGCTTGGAAGAGCAGTTTTCAAAAGCATGGCTGGGTGAGCGAGTACAGGAGCAGTTTTCTTTCGACGGAGCCTCAGCCTGCTGCCCGTGCGGTGACGGTGGCAGCACCTGCTGTGAAGGTGCGTCATGTTGACCCATCGATGTATATTTCCACACAGAGGGCAGATTTTCGGGATTATTGGAAGAGCTGATGCTGGACCCTTCGACGCTTGGTTGAACAGCGTGGTGGGGATGAATGGGTGAATGAGAACATTTAGGAACGTGCGACAAGGTGACTTGAATGATGCAATGGACTTCAACGGAATCTGCCTTGTGACCGATAAAATATTTTGGGTGTTTTTCCCGAGAGTAGTGTTCTCCCCATTGTATCAGTGCTTTCTCAAGAGTGCAGTACGTATCTACATGCATATATATATATATATATATATATATATATATATATATATATGTGTGGGCGACTGAATGTCTTTTTTTTTTTTTGGATTTGTTTTGTTTAGCACCTCTGTGGTTTGTTGTTTCTTGTGACCTCAGCGCGCGGTGTAACGTGTTCCCTTTTCTTGACTTGTTTGAATTCAATTATTTATATATGGACTCAAAGAGGGGGGAGAGGGGGGGGGGGGGGGAGTAAATATATACACACACACATACATGCATGTATTATTATTTTGGTTTCGTGCGAGCGAATGTTTAGCGTGTGGCTTTTTTTGTTTGTTTGTTTGTTTGTGGGTGGTGGTGGTGGTGTTTCTTCTGCGCTGATGGGCATATTCACTTCTTTCCGAAGGACGAAAATGAGAAAAGAAGAAGGGGAAATATATATATATATATATATAAAAAGGAAAGAAGTGTGAAGAAACAAACGAACACAAAAAGTAAAGGAAAAGAATTTCATTATTTTTGTTTTTCCTTTTCGTTTGGTTGTTCGTTTGTTTTTGAGGTGCCGATGCACGAGACAACAGAGGATGTGAAGGTGTGAAAGGATGTATGTATGTACGTATGTATCTGTGCACTTCCCTCCCTCCCTCCCTCCCTCACACACACACACACTTTCTCTCTCTCTGTATGTCATGTGTACCGGTCTGTGTTTTTGTGATCCCTGTTTTTGTTTTTGTTCTCTCTCTCTCTCTCTCGCTCTATGTATGTATGCATGTATGCATGTATGTTTGTGTGGATGAATTTGGGTGTTTGCTTTTCCATCGAGTAGCAACGACTTTTTTGTTGTTGTTGTTGTTTTCATTCATCATCGTTTTGTTGTTGTGTTCTTTCTTCTTCTCTTCGCCTCCGTGCATGTGAGTGCCGGACATACATAAATATATTTATTTCTGTTCGTGGCAAGAGGGGGGAGGGGAGGGTGTTGTTTTCTGTTTTTTTTTTTTTGTTTGTTTTTGTGAGAAATACAAAAACAAACCTCATGTATTTCCCCGCCCGTTTCTTTTCTCTCTCTTTGTGGGTTTTCTCACTTTTTATATGGACCAGGTGTGTCGGTGGATAAGAGCAGCAATCACCGTGAGGGTGGTGGCAATACAAGATAACTGTCAACCCACATTTCTCCTTCCCACCCCCCCCCCTTTTTTTTTTTCACACAATACACACAACGTATGGGTTGATGGAGTGGAAGCATGCGGTTAGCAGTTTGTTACGATGACCTTTGCACTCTTCCCACATTCGCTGCTTTGTTGTCTCTTCGGTTGTAGTGTAGGGGCGCGTCACAGGAGAAACAGGAAGAAGTGCAGAGGGCGGCTTCCACCTGGTGAAAAAGGGGGGTGGGGGGTGTAGTTTGTCAAAAGTGGGGAGTGAGTGAAAGTGAGAGAGAGAGAGAGAGAGCGAGAGAAAGAAAGAGGGAAGAGGGGTTAACATTGCACAACTGACCGTAGTGGTGGGGGAGGGCGTGCGCTCCCATTTATTCAATCTTTTCTTCTTTCGGTATATAAAGAAAGAGGAGGGGGAATCGGCTGCACGCACACCCACGTCGTAATAAGGAGTCTCGAGGCAAATAGAAAGTTTTGCCTTTAGGGGGTAGTGCTTTAGGCTAGTTGTTGTATTGGCGCCATTTACTGATGAACTCTAACCAGGATCCCTCCTATATTGGTGAATACCAAGGCGTGCCGCTGCAGGCTGAGCCAACACGCATTGATTTTGATGAGGGATATTATGTTGGTACTGTCGACAAGGAAGGCCGCATGGCTGGTTATGGCAAGGCTGTGTGGAAAAGCGGTGACACATATATGGGTGAGTGGCTTAACGACGCAATGGATGGAAACGGTGTATACACATGGGCAGATGGAGACTGCTATGACGGTGAGTATAAGTGTGGGCTGCAGAATGGATTTGGGGTGCTGAAAGATGCCACTGGTGTGTACACGGGTGAGTGGGTAGACGACATGCGTCAGGGGCTTGGAAAGATGGAGTATGTGGGCGGAAACGTGTACGAGGGTGAGTGGCTCGCCAATATGCGTCATGGGCAGGGCAAACTTACAGAGGAGAATGGCGTCGTGTATCACGGTGAGTTTGTGCGTAACGAGAAGGAGGGTAAAGGCGTCATGACAAACGCCGAGGGTGATGTGTACGAGGGTGAGTTTTCGGGTGGGAAGCCTAATGGGAAGGGAACGTATATTTGGGCTGATGGAGCCAAGTACGTTGGCTCCTTCAAAGATGGAGTGAAACATGGTCAAGGGTGTGAATGGATGGCGAATGGTGATTGGGTCGCTGGAGTTTTTGCCAATGGTGAACATGATCATCGTCAGGTGGTCCACAAGGCAGTGGTTGCTGATGGAGAGCCTCATGATGACCACATCGAGCTTGCCGATGTGAAGAGTCTAGATGCGCACAAGTTGCGCATGCTAGGGGAGGGGCACTATCCTGTTGATTATAGGTCATACAACCCTCCAAGAGTCGCTGACACCAATGCTAGCGCCAGTGGTGCATTGAAGGATGGCAATGGCTGGAACAAGACAGTGATAATGACCAAGAATCTCTCCTTATCGGAGTGCGGGAACACTAGCAGCAACCCAGCCAGCCCGTTATCATGTGCTCTACAGGGACGCTTAATGCTCACCGACGCGGATCTTGAGGGTTGGAGACAGCTTAAGATTATCGGAAAAGGCAGTTTTGGTGCGGTATACGAGGCGCTGCTCGTGAGTGGCCGGACGGTGTGCTGCAAGGTAATCGAGTTGGGCTCCCTCTCTAGTCGCGAGGAGATGGATAAACTGCGGAACGAGATTGCTCTTATGAAACGGCTTCATCATCCAAACATTGTGCAGTACTACGGCAGTCAGGAAGAAAGAGAGAAGAACACGCTAAATATTTTCATGGAATTTGTGAGTGGGGGCTCGCTGAACACGTTTGTCAAAAAGTTTAAAATGATCCCATTACCAACCGTACGCCAATGGACGTATCAAATGCTTTGTGGTGTGAAATATCTACACGACTGCGGGATCGTACATCGTGACATCAAGGGTGATAATGTCTTGGTGTCGCTCGATGGTATCATTAAACTGGCAGATTTTGGGTGTAGCAAGGCGATTGATGACGTGTGTAGTAAGACGCACGGCTGTCAAACGATGGTCGGAACTCCGTACTGGATGGCCCCAGAGGTCATCAAATGCGAGGCAGGGGGGTATGGGATGAAAAGTGACATTTGGTCCATCGGCTGCACTGTGGTGGAGATGATCACTGGGAAGCCGCCATGGCCGGAATGCAACTCGATGTGGGCGGCAGTTTACAAAATAGCGCACTCGACGGGGTTACCAACCGAGATACCGAAGGACCTCGACCCACAACTCATGAATTTTCTCGAGTTGTGCTTTGAGCGTGATCCGAAGCAGCGACCATCAGCTGAGCATCTGCTGCGACACCCCTTCGTAGCGCTTTAATCAGGGGATGAAAGAGAGGAGGGGATCATTCATTCATTTATTCGCACATTCACTCACACCCACACACTTATATATATATATATATATATAATGGCGAAAGGGTTGAATGAGGTGCGGGAGGCTGTGATGATGCTGTTTGTTTGTTACGGTTGTTTGTGTTGGATATATTCTTCCCTCTCCCCACCCCTTTTGTGTGTTTGTGTTTGTGCGTTTTGTTTTTGTTTTTTTTTTTTTTAATTTTTTTTTGGTTCTCTTTTTTTTGTTTGTTTGTTTTTAATCAAGATGATGTGCATGATCAAACATATTGTTCTCTCTCTCCATCTGTGCAATGGTGTGGTGGTGGGTGGTGGGGTTGTTGGAGTTCTACTTGGCATTGATGCTACTCTCAACAATTGCAGCGGGCGCATTGATGAACGGTGTTGGGAGGTTGTACAAGAAAAAATTTTTTCTCCTTCTTTTTCTTCTACCACCACCACCACCACCACCACTACTACTACTACTACCGCCCCACGTCCACCTCTTTTCGGTATTTGCTGAGTGCGCCATCGCCACTTCTCGCATATATTTCCAACTCCTTCTGCTCACCCCGCTATTCCTCCTCTTGCTTTCGACAGATATCAATGCCCTCACCATTCACCACCGGATTTCTGTGCGTGGAGGCCGCAAGTTTGCAACGTAAGCAAAGCGAAGAGAAGGGTGTGTACACATGTGCTGAATAGAACGAGCGTCTTGTATTGATGAAGAAATGGAAATGGAATGTGCGTCTTTGCCATCACATTCATCGTCCTCCCCGAAGAGAGAGCTGCAGTGAAAAAAAAAAAAAATAAATAAAAGAACGGCGAAACAAACAAACCAAAAAAGGGTGGAAGGTGAAGAGGGAGGGGAAACACTGTACTGGCGCGGGGGGCGGGGGGGGGGCGGCGGGGAATGCGAGTCACTGCGGCGGATGGGGAGATGTGGACTCCCACAAGCGCCCCTTGTTTCTCTGCTTCCCATGCCCGGTTTGTCTACGGCGTACGGCTATCACACCCCAGCACCTGCATCTCCCTTGCTGTTTGACGAGATTCCTCTCCCTTGTTTTTTTCACCTGATCATCATTATGATGATGATGAAGATGATTGTTATTGTTGTTGTTGTTGTTGTTGTTGTGACGTGATTGCTGCTGGGGAAGTGTTTTTTTCAAACCTCCTCAGGCAGCTGGAGTAAAAAAAAAAAAAAAGGAATCATAAAAAAAAGGTGGTGGTGATGATGGGAGTAGTAGTACTTTTGTTCTTCTGCCAGTAGTGGGCTTTGACCCATGAAAACTGTGCTTCCTGCATTTATTGTCATTCTCAATTTTCCTTTTTTTTTGTTATTTTGTTGTTTCTCTATTTTTAAATTGACACACACACACACGTCATGCAAAGATCGCCACTGAATCGCGCGGTGAACCCTCGTGATGCCAAGATCATTAGAAGGCGCACCCAGAGCAGCAGCGGGCCCCATTCCAGGCTGCGATACGGAGGGCCGCTGCTATGAATCTAGCGAGGAGATGTGGGCACGAGAGCTTCGCGGTGATCTCTACGACACTGAGACTGGCTGGTATGGCAAGTCTTTACACTACTGGTCAAAGATTCCTCCCACAATGAGTGGCGTGCTGGGGGGGATGGAGCACATTCACGACGTTGACGTCCGAGAATCCTGCGAATTCATTACATCATTGTCCGATCGAGGCACGGTGCGGGCGTTGGATTGCGGTGCTGGCATCGGTCGCATCACGAAGACGCTGCTTAGTGCCATGTACAGCGTTACAGACATTCTGGAGCCGGTGCCCAGCATGCTGGAGAAGGCCAAGGAGGAACTTGAAGGCCTGCCAATGGGTGAGTTTATTTTGTCGTCTATGCAGACCGTGACGCTAAAGCCGAATACATACGATCTCATTGTCATTCAGTGGGCGGCGATCTACTTGACGGACGACGACTTTGTGAAGTTCTTAGTGCACTGCAAGTCGGCACTTACTCCGAAGGGGTACATTTTTTTCAAGGAGAACTGCTCATCTGACGAACGCTTCATCGTGGACAAGGGGGACAGTAGCCTTACCCGGTCGGATGCGCACTACAAGCGCATCTTTGCTGCTGCAGGGGTCACATTGGCGAGGGAGGCAATGCAGAGGGAATGGCCAGAAGATCTCTTCAAGGTGAAAATGTATGCCCTGCGCTAAAACCCCCATCTCCATCACCATTCCCCCCCCCCCCCTAACAACAAAAACAAAAAGAGAGCATCTATATATATATATATATATATACACACACACACACACCGAAAGAAAAACAAACAAACAAACAAACGAAAAAGGACAACAGCAACAACTAAACTTAATTCATTTGTTTCTCCTCCTAACAGGCCCAAGCTTAGTCTTACACACAGACACATGCATATGCAATATGCAGACAGACAACTGCGTTCCAATTTCTCTTCTATCTTTTTTCTCATACACGCTCACTCAGTCTGTTACGGGGCGATGCACTCTTGTGTTGGGTGCAGAGAAAAAGTGATGGTAGGAGATATTCTTTGGATTTTTGGTGTCAGTTGTTTATGTGCATTAGTCGGTTTAATACGACTTCCCGGAGGAGCTTGTGCCATAGTTTGATGTGTTGCTTGGGACGTTGGTCCTGCAAGCAGATGCTTTCCTCTTATTTTATTCCCTCCCTCTCTCTCTCTCTATTGTGTTGTGTTGTAAACTTCTGCATGTGGTCTCTCTTTCTGCCAATGTCTTCGTGTGCACCTCCCCCTCCTTTTTTTTTTTTTTTTTTTGGTTCTTGCTGTTGCTCCACTTTCGTATTGTTCAAGTGGTGGTCGATCAGCTGTTCTTAAATATGGAGGAGAGACGCATGCCGCTTACTCGGGAGGAGGCGGATATTGGCTCAGGGAGCCTAGACGACACTTTCAACAGTAGGAGACGTATCAGTAGTGTCACCCTTGACGAGAATGCTCTGACGTTTGGCCAGGCACTATTTGACCCGAAAAGTCTCCACAGCATCATGTTGAACGATGAGAAGGTGATGGGTACCACCGTCGAAGAACTTCGGGCTCAGCTGGAGGAATGCCTCGAATTGTTGCGTCAGGTCGACAGCGAGCGTTGTTCCTTGATGGAGAAGACGGAACAAATGCAGAAGGTGCTGGACGCCGAAACCAGTGGAAACAAGGCGATGCGCTCTCAGATCATCGACTCTCATCGGGAACTGCGCAAGGCGCAACGGTCCGCCATGGAAGCCAAGGCCAAGGTGCGCGAGATGGAGGAGTCTCTTGCCAGTGCTACGGAGGATCAACTGAGACTTCGCCGTTTTTTGCGCTCACTGCCTGTAAATCGAGATGACACGCTTGTCTTGGTTCCAGATCGACGTTTCGAGGAAGCTTTCCGTGACAAGATGTCAGCGATACGATATAAGCGCCGCTATGAGCATCTGAGGCAAGTGTATGAGAGGCGCTTGGAAATTATGGAGACGGAGAAGATGACCATAGAGGACAGCTATGTGGCATCAGGCAGGCTGGATGGGGTTCCATTCAAAACAAGCGACTTGCAATTCGCAGAAGATATTTCTCTGCTAAGTACAACATGGACGCTAAATGACCTTGGCAGTAGCAATGCCTTATCATCGTCGAAGTGTATTCCATTTTATGGGACGAATGGTACACTCACATTCCCCTTTCAAATTCCCTTCTCGCATGTCACAGGAAATGACTCCTACATCAAGTCGCAGATTCATCGATCAGCGTACAGGGAGCAACTAACTCGCCTTCAATCCGGCGTTTTCCGGCTGAGTCACCGCCTCAAGCATCTGCAGGAGGTGGGGCTTGGCAGCATGTATGGTGTGATGCTCGAGGTTGCCCACAACGATGGTAGCTCGTCATTCTCTCCGTCCACTGACCTCCGGAAGACATTTGAGGCGGCCATGGAGAAGACACAGTACAAGCAACGTGATACACTATATGAACTGGTGGAACTCGTGAACTCCTCCATTGGAGAACTCTTGAAGCACGAGTCAAGGTCTGTCAGCAAACCATTTGTCTCAAAGCGCGATGCCGGGTGCAGTGTGTATTTTACTACCCCTGTCGATTTGCGTCTTGCTGACATTGAGGCAAGGCTTGAGCTGCATCGGCGGAGAGAGATGTCATCGATGGAGGCAGGAAAGTCCGTGAGAGTGCCAAATGTGGAGAGGGAGGACACGGTGATGCGCCAGAAGGCCCTGCTTACGCTGCAGCAGCTGGTGTGCCTGCACAAGAGCTTCTCTAGGGTGACACAGTCCTTGCTCGCCTTGTGCCCCATGACTAAGGAGATGCCGAGAGATGCCTTTGTGGATCTGAGCCTCATTGCAACCGAGAATACTCTGGATGACCCGAGATTCGAGACAAAAATTGCGGAAGCTGTTGAAGTGGACGTACAGTGCGCGGATCGGCTCGCCAACTATGCCCAACTCACCCTGACGACAGCCTCTTCTTCATCAAAGAAGAAGAAGCAGAGCACTGATTTCACTGCTATCACATTGTCCCGCAGAAAGAAGAGCGCAAGTGGGGCGCAGGACAACCAAAAGCGGCGGATTTCACAACCACTTTCCGTGCCGCTTTGCGTGCCGCGATGCGCCGGTGTCAACAGTCGACGTATGACAGAAGATCTCACTGCAACGCACCCCTTTCCGTCAAAAATGTCGACGTCTTTCCAGAAACGTTTCACTGAAGAAAAGACGTCCGCAAACGGTACTGCGTTGTTCGACCCCACCCCAAAAGGGAATATAAATGATGAAGTTAAAGGTGGACTGAATCTGGAGTGTAAGGCGGTGCAGAAGAAGGCAAAAATTCGGGTTGAAGGCCGGTTCGCCAACTCGTACTCTGCCTTCACTGAATCTACAGCCTTCTTGCCGCCAGCCTCCCCACCCCATCACTCCAACTTTTCACTGCCCAATGGAAGGAACTCATTGGATGGAAGAGCGTCTCTCTCTAACACCGCTCTTCCACACTTCAAGGAGGAACTGAGTGGAGAGTAAAGGTACTCATCTCTATTTATATATTGACGCTGGTCATGCCTCTGCCCGTTGCGCGAGGGCATCAACAAGAGACGGACAAGAGGAAATGTGAGAGGGAAAACAGGCTGGGAATGTGGCTTCTCATTTAGCAGCAGGTTCGACATATTCAGCCTTGAAATATGTTGACTGGGAGATCGTTTTCTCTCTTTTCTTCGTTGTTTTCTTTTCCCGTTGTTGGTTTTCCTCGTCATTTTTGATTTCTTTTTGTTTGTTTTCGTTGTGCTTTGTTTTCGCGTGTCTGCGCCCTCTTTTTTTTTTTTTGTTTTCTTTTTAAGGGGGTTGGCAAATAATTCCTCCCTTTTCCCCCTGTTTTATTTAGCGGGCTGCGAGGGTGAAGCGGAGGGAAAACTCCGTGGGCGGGGGGGGAAGTGATGAGATGCCACGATTGCAGAAATTAATCGGGGGAGAGGAATGCGAAGGCCGTCATGGCAGGGATCATGGTGCGGCTACAAAATACGGGGGCGCGCGTGTCCCTCCCCTTCTTTTTTTTTTTTTCGTTCTCTTCCGCCGCAGAAGAGGCCTTTCAGCCAACCCATTTTTTTTATTACATATTTTTCCACTAGAGGCTTGCGACGGGAATGTGCAGCGGGATGGGGGTCAATAAACACACACGCAGGGAGGGGGTTCGTCGGGGTGC
>JASANX010001021.1:0-91867 GCA_030849745.1 Trypanosoma scelopori
CAACAAAAAAAAGAAAACAATGCCTCAACAAACAAACAAACAAGAATGAATTGTAAATACGGTCTTTCTGGTATGCAATTGTCTGTTGTTTTTGTTTGTATTGTTTTCGTATATATATATATATATATAAGTTTTATGCATATATAAGTATTCATGTATAGTTCCAAGTTGCTACGTTTCAATCTCCCTTTTCTTGTTGTTGCTTTCGCTTGGTTTGTCTATACCCTCACTGTCATCTCTTCAAATCGGCTCTTGTGTCTACACATCGCTTCTCGGATCCAAACATTTCTTAGGCTTTTTTAAATAATAACTTCTTTTTTTTTTGCTTTTTTTTTTTGTTTCTTTTTTACTTCTTGTCGCTTCCAGCTACCACCATGCGCTCTTACAGCATGTCGAGCAGATTCTGCTGTTGGGAGGCAGCGGAATCTGCATTTGCCCCTTCGCTGATGCGCAAGAAGACCTGTTCAATACTTGTCTGCGACACGGAGTAATCGGTGATGCCGATAGAATCCTTGTGGCGCTCAAGCTCAGCAAATACACTGGAGAGCGCGGTGGTGGCTGGAAGCGCGTACGTGTACCGCTGTCCCCGCACCTCGTCAAGAGTGGCGGTTGGGAAAAACTCGTGAATGAACTCATCCATGGAGACCCGTGTCACATCCTCCGCCGTGCGGATTGTCATTTCAAATCCCTGGCCGTATTTGTTCTTCAGATGTGTCTTGTTGCCCAGGCAACGCAGTTTTCCCTCCACCATGATAGCGACGCGATGGGCAAGGACCTCCACCTCCTCCAGATGATGTGTTGTAAGCACAATGGAGCAGGTATTTGAGATGGTTTGAATGGCCGTCCAAAGTCCACGTCGAGCAACGGGATCCATGCCAGCGGAGGGTTCGTCCAGAAACACAACGCGCGGGCCACCAATAAGCGCAAGCGCCACGGAGAGCTTGCGTTTGTTACCGCCGCTCAGCTTGCCCGCAAAAGTCTTCTTGTACTGGGTGAGCTCAGCCAGCTGCAACAGCTCCCACACCACTCTCTCGCGCTGCTCTGGCACCACGCCACGGATGCCAGCGTAGAGCCAAAGGTGCTCCTCCACCGTAAGCAGTTCCAGAAGAGCATCGAATTGTGGGCAATAGCCAATATGACGCAGAGCTTCAGCTGAATCTGTTACAACATTCTTTCCACAGACGAGCGCACGACCACTGGTTGGTATCACCTCTTGGCAGAGAATAGAGATGGTGGTCGTCTTACCCGCCCCATTGGTGCCAAGGAAGCCAAACACCTCACCGGGTCGCACCCCAAATGTCAAATTACGTACAGCGACCTTGCCGTTGCCGTAGACCTTGCGCAGATTCACAACCTGGACAAGGTCCTGCTCCGCGTTGTCCTTATTCATAATAACGCGATCCCGCTCCATCGCCACGTCCTCTTCATCATGCACAGCGTCATCCTCACTCTGTTGAGCTCCGTTTCCTCCTTTTCCTCGTCTCGGAATCCGAAAAAATGTCCGCATGAACATGCGGATGGTTGGGTGATCAATAAATAGCGTTACCAGGAGGAAAAATGGCATCTCCGCCGTCATGAAGATGATGGAGTACCCCACCACGTTGAGTGCCCAAGGGCTACTAGCACCCCCAGTCAGCACCTGACCTCCCTCATGAAATGCCAAGCCCACAAGCCCATCACTGACGCAGAAGGTTGGGAAAATACGGAACACCCACTGAAGTACAGTAGCCGCGGACTGAGTAGTTGGAATCAATGCAAGAATAGTTTTGAGCAGCACCAATACAAAACCCGTGACAAAACCAAATAGCATCACAATGTTCTGTGCGTTTGAGTGCTCATTAAACAAGAATGATATGGCGTACGACATGGCGACGCCTGACAGACCGTAGGTGAGTAGTAAAAGGAATGTCGGGAGAAAGGTTTCGGCTGACACGTACTCACGCCGGCCAAATATGAGCAACACAATAATAACAAGAAGCATCATAACTATGTATGACGCCACATCAAAGAGATAATTAGACAGCCAATATATCGAAAAGCGCAATCCGGAGATATTCTGCAGATGACGGGCCTTGCACTCGCGCTCCTTCACCACCCATGACACAAAGGTCGAGGGGATGAAAGTAAATGGAATTATGATCAGCAAACCTATCATTAGCGTTTTCATTGCGTCCACGAAAGCATCCTCCTCCTTCGTACGAACCATTGGAACAATTTCCGTGGGGAAAATGTCTTCCGAGTACTTTACCGTATTACCTACCAACCCTCTTTGCACGATCGCACCGTAATATCCGATGACGCCCACCGCTATGGAGTGTGGCGAAGACATGTTGTAGAAAACGGCTGCGCTTCCATTCATTCTAGCGTCATTGCACGCCATGGAGGTGTAGCGATGTGCAGCGTGGTGGAAGTAGCTGTCCTTGAGATACCTGGAGAATGATTCCGCGCCCTGTATATCGTCGTGGGGAAAGAGTTCCGCATTGCTTGCGAATGAAACGGAAGGGTTGACGGTATTCTGGCAATTTGCCAAATCAATTCTCACAGGACCCCCGTACATGTTAGAGGACAAGAGCAGCGGTTCACGTGATCTGAAGTTTATCATGCTGAGCAAGACGGCGAGGAAAACCATAAGCACGGGGAAGACAATCTGAAAGCACTGCGTACGGCGGTCACGAAGAGCGACACGGCACCGTTTCAGCAGAGAGGCTTTAAGCTGCGATGATCCAAGTTGTGAGCTGTGAATGAAATCAGCACCCCAGATGGACGGAATATTTGCCTCCACCTTCACCATGTCTTCATTGAGTTTCTCGAGGGAATCCTGCGAACCAGCTAACTCCGTAGACTCATTTGAACCTAAACTTTCACTCTGGGCGATGCGCAGAAAGATCTCCTCGAGCGTTGTGGCAGAAAGCGTGTATCCCTGAATCCCATTTGACTTTCCAGCTGTTTCAACCTCCGCAAGCATGGCGGGAAATTGGCTCACAAATGACATTGGCAACCGGAAGGACATCTCCCCTGCACCGCTGTTTAACAGCTCGGCAGACGGGACAAATGAATGTATGAGCTTAGAAATGCTCTCCCGGTTTGCCTCTCGATCCAGTGACATTGTGATGTTATAGCCAACACCAAGGTTCGACTTGAGAAAGACGCTGCTGCCCGAACACTGCAAACGACCCTGGCTCATAATGGCAATACGGTCCCCGAGGAGGTCCGCCTCATCCATAAAATGCGTGCTCAACAAGATTGTGCGACCCGCTGCCATCTTGCGCAGCAGCTCCCACGTGTGACGACGAGCTGCTACATCCATTCCTGCTGTTGGCTCATCGAGAAAAATGAGGCGGCTGTTGCCAACAAACGCGATGGCAACAGAGAGCTTTCGTTTCTGCCCACCAGAAAGTGCAGACGAGGGGTAATCAGCCTTATCCGAGAGATCCACATTTGCCAGTATCGTTTCAATCATTTCACGCCGCTCTGGATAACTGAGACCCTTGATGCTAGAAAAGTATTCAAGGTGTTCACGACATGTAAGTTTGGGCCAGAGAATGTTATGCTGTGGGCAATACCCAATCTCCTGCCTTGCTGCATTCAAGTTCTTACGAATGGAATGTCCGTAAATGTAGCAATCGCCACCATCGGGTTTGAGCATGCCAGTCATCATGTTCATCGTCGTTGATTTCCCTGCGCCATTGTGTCCCAGCAGCACCGAGATGCCGCCTTCAACCAGACTCCAGTGAAGATGGTTCACCGCAAGGAACGTTTTACCGTCACGGGAGAAATTCTTTGTGAGGCCACAGATCTTCACAGCGGATGCGGCCACTTCCTCCTCCGTGAGAGGTTCAAACGCGCCTTTTGCATTGCGACCGTCCACCTTTTCATCCTCCGTTTTGCTCCTCCACAGACACGAGAAGGGCTCGATGATGCAGAACAATGGGTGGCGTGGGGTCCCCCAGTCGTTTGGCAACACGGCGTCCAGGTACAGCATCAGAAACAGATAGAGAACATTGTCAACCACCAGCAACAGGAAGATGGAAGCCATGTTGGGCGAGTCGCTGGAATTCCAAAAATCCTCCATACCAAAGCCATTAACCGTTTCGTAGTTAAACATCAGGGAAATGCCACTTGCAAACGCGGACGGCGAAAGTATGCACAGTGCTGTGACCACAGTAGAACTGGCACCCGAAATGGCGAATAACGGCATAGACAACGCAAAATAAATGACGGGCGTCAGTATGGATGAAAGGCGTGCCTTGGAGAAAAACGAGGCAACCAACCCGGAGAATGACACGAGTGACATGGAATACAGAAAGAAGAGGCAGTACATTAGGAAAGCGTCTGTCTGCGCCATGTAGGTCTGCTTCAGTATAACCGTGATGATGAGCGAGATTACGGCGTACTGTGCAACGGCAAAGACAAACCACGCGGTATACTGAACAGATTGTCGCAGTCCCATAATGAGCATTGCCTCCTTAAGCCGCAGCTCCTTTTCCAACACGATACGTTTCGTGGCTTGCTGCACGGGAAACAGAAACCCCAAAACAACCAAAAGCGGCACCATGTTACCAGCCATTGTCAGAAAGGTCTTCCTGACAAATGTGACCGTTCCCATGGGTACGACCACTGGTATTGGAGGCGCAGCGATTTTCAACGTCTCGGTGATGTATTGCCTGAACAGCTCGCCCTGCAAGGAGAGAAAACCAGAGAGAATGTAGTCGCTTCCGGCGGTATCGACCCCGCCGTCATAGAAGACAGTTAAAACTTTACTGGTCGACGGAATCGCACTGGAGTTAAGAAAGATGTCCATCTCAAGAAGGGGCGATGTCAGGTCCGTTGACAATTTCTTTACACGAATCAAACCCCAGTTTCCAATGCTCGACGGGTTGTCACGCAGGAATACATCGGCCTCCTCTTGATCTTTGAAGTAACGGTTAAAGACATACTTGAAGAGAGAGGTGGATGCATTCATCGACGACACCATCAACTTTGTGTCCTCACTTTCCGGGAGCGCATAGAGCCACCCGGAGCGGTCGATGCTGCCAGATAACCCTCTGAAACCTCCTATTGACGAAATGCACTTCGAAATCCACTGCAACTTCACCATCTCGTCAAACGTCGGGATTGGCATGAGGCCCGCTTCATACGCTGAAAGGACGCGCATTAGGTCACCGGCAGAACTTAAAGGACTTTCCCCTGCGGCGATGCAAACGCCATTAATTGGTATGCCATCGGAAGTACCGGCACACCATGCCCGTTGATTCATTCCCCCGCAATCCTCAAGACCGTCAATGGAACCGTTGCTCAGGCTACTATTGTAGCAAAGCGAAGAAAAGAGTCGGTTTTGTAATGCCACATGCTCATCCATGGCGTTGTAGTGGACAAAATCCTCCCCTGTTTGCTCCACATCATCAATCACCGCATACAAGATGGTGGTGCCCACAATAAACACAATGGGGATGAGAAGCTCGACAATAGTGATGATGGGGGAGCGAATGCGGTGTGTGGCGGCCAGCTTCAGTGTGCTTAGGAACTGACAACCAAAGGAGCCTCCGTGAGATCGAGCTCGGGCATTTTCACCCGTATCGAATGCCGTACCCATTGCTTCTCTTTCCCCCACCAGGGGGTTGGATATGCAGCTGCTGCGTTGCCTCTCCCCACCCCTCTCTCCTCTCTCCTCCCTCCTCCACTTTCTTTCCCTTTGCCCGCCCTCTACCTCCACCTCAGTGCCTCGTTCCACTCCCCTCTCCCTTTTGAATATATCCCACGCTGAGTTCGGCTCCACCTTCTCTTCCTTTTGTGTATGTGTGTGTGTGTGTGTTTTGTTTTGTTTTTTCTTCTTCTTGTTGTTGTTGTTGTTTTGTTCTTCCTCTTTTGTTCAGGCTGAGCGGCTTCGCTTTCCCTACTCCCTTTTTGTTTAGTTTGTTTTCCTTTTCGCACTCCCCACTCTCTTTCGCTGCTTTTCTCTTTTGTGTTCTCGGTGAAAGGAATGGACTATGACCTTGTGTGCTTCC
The DNA here is from genome assembly GCA_030849745.1 of Trypanosoma scelopori. Lineage (NCBI taxonomy): Eukaryota > Euglenozoa > Kinetoplastea > Trypanosomatida > Trypanosomatidae > Trypanosoma > Trypanosoma scelopori. Next base: position 6,006 of record JASANX010001021.1, read on the forward strand.
TTTTCTTCTTCTTTCCCCTGAACCCCCCTCTGTTGTTGTAGCGAAAAGCCTGCACTGGTGTTTGTAGTACTAATACTATCACACTCTGTTCTCTTTGAATATAGATACAGATGCGTCAATAACCCTAAAACACCCCACCACCACCCCCCCACCCCGCACACCGAAAAACAACAACAACCAAAAAAAGGAGGCAGAGGAGGAAAGAAGTAACAACAAATATATCAGAGATTTTGAATGTGACAATGTGCGGCAGGAACACTACACATCAAACTCACGTCTATACAAATGAGGGAGAGGCATTGAGGTTTACTTACAAAACGGCCTCGCTTCGGTATGCTTCTCCTCCTCCTCCTCCTCCTCCTCCTCCTCCTCCTCCCCGCCTTCGCCAAGTCCGCCGCTGATGTGATGGCAGCCACACGCAATAAATCATCTCCAGGGGTTATCTCGCCAGACCGCACCGTGAGAAAACGCACCGCCTGCAGTTCCCCCCACACCTACACATATGCGTCGAGAAAATCAAAAAATCCCATTCAATTCACATGTCAGAGCGCAAGATTTTGTGCCTCCCTTTCTGGCCGCGCCCTGCAGAGACGCGCTGTCGATGATGACGATCCTCACAGTAATGTGGCAGTCGATCCTCGAAGGGCAAACAAACCGAAGCGTACGGCACCCGCTTCCGCCTGCATGATCATGTCGGGGCATCGCCTTCCTGCTAACCCAACTTCAGTCGCAGTCCGGAAAGCAAATGGCGCCCCCCAGCCACGCAAAGACGCGTCCGGGTTCAAAGCGGCGGTCGATTCCTCCCAAATGTGTCATTGATCCTTCGACCATTCGCAACCAATTGAGTCTGCGCGGGGCATTTCCCCAGCAAACCGCCGATGTGATGCGTTGCAACATCTCTGGGCTGACCCCTCGCATCCCATCGGAAAGACGAGTTGACCCCACGCGTGTTCCGTCTGTCACGCGACGGCGAAACAAATGTCGCGCTTCGAGGGGGGAGCACCACCCGAAAAGAAAAAAGCACCCAAGTCCACGCAAGCCGCTGACCCCTCGAGAGCTGCTGGCAAATACGCCGATATGCGCCCCAGCGGCACGTCGACCGCGCAGGGGGCATCGGCATTCTCTTTTCCCGCGGCCACGCGATCCATCATCATCATCATCATCATCATCATCATTATTATCGTCGACGCCCTCCCGCGTGAGTTCTTCTTCCGCTTCCGCCACAGAGAAAGGGCCGACGCCTCCGCCATCACGCCGGCATCGCGCAGCAAAAACGGCGTCTTGTACCGGAATCGTGGATGTCCGCCATGGCGCACCAATGATTGATTTCGAACTGCGCTCCTCTTCCAAGGAGCAGCACTCCTCCTTCACGGCCCAACGCTCGCGCTGCATTCATTAGCGGGGCGACAAAGTTTCCCTCAAGATTGAGGCCATTCAAGAGGCACGCAACTTCGCCATTTTCTTGCGAACAGTGAAGTCTCCCCGAACACACACTACAGCCCGCTTTGCTGTGGATGATGATGCCGATAGGGCCGCGGCTTGGAAACGGAGGTTGTCGCCGAATTTCTATTCAGCCAATTCCCGCCATCGGTTTGTCGTGGCTCAAAAGAGTGCAGAATGAGAGTCGTATCCTTTAAAAACAAAAATAAAAAAGAAACAGAAATGAACACCCTTCTTCATGCTCCCAAATGTGGGTCAGTAGCAGAAAGACAACGAACGGGGGAGAGAGAGAGAGAGAGAAAAGGGAATGAAGTTATTAGCGAGCACCCGATAACCGCCCACCCCCTCTGTCTCTGTCTCTGTGTGTCCACGCGCGCGTGTAATGTAAAACTGAGGAGTGGTAGTCCCAACGAAAGAAGGGGCGATGACGACGATGACGACATGGGGGCGCAAGTGGGGATCATAAACATAACTCGGTGTCTCACATCATTCACCATAAAAACGATTGAAGGTCAGCAGCACCAGCAGCGGTTTGAGGCGTTCTCTCAGCACCGATGTTATCGGGAGGGCGCGCACCACGGCCACAAGCGCCTCGATCGCATTCTGCGTTCTTGAGGTGACGAGCTTTGGGGGCAAGTTTGCAGGGTCTAGCGCAATCGCAAGCACAGTAGCAATGCAGTCACGGAGGGGAGCGGACGCAGCCAGCGGCCCTGCGTCATCTGGCAGCGGTGATAGGGGAAAGCACACACAGAGCATTCGAAGAACAAGAGAGTCAAGTCGCTGGCACAATGTGATGCAGGAGCTCTCGGCACCTACTCTTATCAACCTCTCTTCCACCTCGCGTGCTACAATGCCCATGACGCTGTGCGTGAAGTTGATGAGTGAATCCACTGCAAATGAGAGTTCAAAATAGGCACTGCCAAGCCCACGGGTGATGTGCGCAGCATGCCTCGTTCTCTGCAGGCTTGTTCCGAGTGCAGACATCATGTGATGCGCGTCGACGTCCCTCCGCTGCAGTCGCTTCCGTTGCTCTCGGAGTGAGATCTGCGTGTAGTAGAGCGAGCACAGGTACCCAAAGCAGTAGCTCCAGGTGTCCCGCACTCGTGCCCGTCGCTCGCTCGTCGAGAGTTGATGCGGGTCGCACCTCTGCCTCTGCCTCCCCCCATGACTCCGATTCTTCCAAAAGTATTCGCCATACTGCTCCTCCAGAATCCCCGCGTTTCCCCACGCAACGGAGAGACACTGTGGGAGAAGTATCAGCTCCACATCTGGCGGAAACGAAAAAATAAGCTCAAACGAAGCAAAGGTGCGAAGCACCTCCACCGCACATGCACTCCCCAAGGCAGGGAGTTGCACCCTCTCCTCCTCCCCTTCCCCTTCCTCCCGTCTCTCGTCCTTGGACGCCGCCTCTCCATTTCTTCCTCCCTCCCCTCCTTGTGGTGCTGCCTCCTTGGGAGCAACGGAGAGACGAACAAACTGTGCGAGCTCGTTTCCGCGAATTGAATCGGCAAAGGCAGTAGAGATGAAACTCGAAGCAGTACCACTGGATGCGTACTCCATCTTATTGCGCCGGAACCACCAATGTGGCTCTAGAAACAGGCGGTAGAGAAAAGTATGCACAATGCGCTCACTGTCACGGCACAACGCCACGTCCATAAGCAGCTTCACCGCATCGCGGAAGGATATGGTGTACGGGGACAACATTCCAAGGCTACCCAACGACTCTCGAGCATCAGGCCGAGAAAAGGCTGCAGTGGCAGTGGTAGTGATGGCGAAGAGAGCGTTATTGTCAGCATCGTCCATGTCAATTTCAGGAAGTTCGTGATCATCACTGAGATTATTCTCATCTAGAGCGCCGCACATCATATAATGACGCCTGGGAGTGTTGGAAAGCAATTCCGTCAGCCAGCGCTCTTGCAGACGCTGTACGACCTGCCCAATGGGAACCAGGAGACTCGCGGTGACCCATCGGGCGGCTGGCAACGAAGGATGAAGCCACAACTCTACAAACGAAGAGACGTTGCGCGATTTGACGTCAAGAAGCAACACATCATGGAGGTTTTTTCGTTCCTCTATTTGCACGGCCCAAAAAATGCCATTCGGCATCGAGAGGGAAAAGTCGCGCTCGCCATCCGAACAGAGTGCCAGCGGCAGCGAATCAATGGCAATAGAATCTGTCGCTTCTCCCTTTTGCATGAAGCGCCAAGACTCCCACTCCTTTAATACCGTGCGCCACGACTCACCGTCATCGTCGGGACGCTCAGCAACGCTGAGCCGCCGACTGGCACTCCGCTTCCGGCTCCACCCCACAAGCACCCTTTGCCGGGAAAAGTTGACAAAGCTGCGCAGAATGAAACTGCGCGAAGACAGCATCTCCGCAAACGCTGCACGCCGTCTCATCCGGTCAGCTCTCCACTGCCTCCCACCTCCTCCAGCCCCGCGGTCATCCACCCCTCCTTGCCGATACCCGACACACAACAAAACAAGCGAGAGGATGTCGGTGGGCAGCATAACCGCCTCTCGATCAGCCCTACCGTCCATGCGGGGATTGCCCTCGCCAGCCCGAATGTGGGAAAAGGAAAGACGGAAGATGCGTGGCACCTTTGATCGCCACGTGTCGGCATCAATATCTGTTACAAAGCCAAAGATGGCTGAAGTCATGAGCAGTACATAGGGCCAACTGCAGTGCACTAGAAGAACCATATAGAAGCGATAAAGGTCCATGGTATTGCCATCCTGAAGTGCACTCAGCCGCACGATAAGGTAATCCATGAGATTCGACGCGCGAGCAACGGTGTCCACTTTACCTGCTTTGACGGTTGAACTGCTCGTACGATCACTCTCTCCCTCAGTAGAGAGATTCCAGGCCTGCACCACCAAATGGATGCACCGCCGTAGTGGCACAAGCGTCTTCTCAACCATGCGCTGGAGGTCCGCCCACCACATGGTTGTAAAATTGAGACTACCACGCCAGAGCTTCTGATTCCGCTTTCGCCACGCTGCCTCCTCTTCCTCCCCGACGGTCACTTCCTCCTGGAGCCAGAGCGTCCACTTGGAGATGTCTTGTATGAGCGCACGCACTACAGCAGAGAAGCGGGTAAGCACAAGGTGTGAGGCCAAGAAGAGTCCCTCATCACCAGTGCACGTCGCCGAGTAGTCAGTGAAGGTGTCATCCATTATACCAATGTCCTCTCGAAACAGCGACGCAGCGAGCTCGTGCAACTGCCACTGAGCCTTGGCAACATCGTTCGCACCACTGATTATCGTCTCCGCTAGTGTGCGAACAGCCAGTGACACACCTTCCCATGATCTCGCCGCAGCCTCTCCCCTCCGCAGCACCCAAAGCGACATGCCGCCTCCACGAGCCGCAGTAACAGAGGTTTCAAAACTCATGTTTGGTGACTGGCGCAGTGCACAAAGAGCGTCAAAAATGATGCGCTCCTCAATGGTAGCAGTGGTCGTGTTCTTGTTGCTGCCTTCAGGTATCCCTAGATCCCTTGTGACGATTTCTTGGGGATCACAAGGCACACCAAGTGGTTTGGCCAGCGTCTCCGCCACTGCTGCAGCGTCGTGACCGCGACGTGGATGAGATTCACGCAGCTGCAGCGTGTTCTGAACCGATTTTCGTTGGTACAAGCTGAGCCGTGCCTTGCCCCGCAGCGGGGAGTTACGCAAAAGGCGCCAATAATTTCCAGAGTCCTGATCACTCTCGCTGCCACTTGGCTCCCCATCGCTATCATCTTCAGCACACGCCTCATAATACTCATGCAGCGACGCATCGTGCAGGAGCGGACGACCCATAAACCTGCTCATTCCCCCCTTGCCACGTGGTGATCTGATGTGGTGTGACGAGGGAATAAACGAAAACAAGACAAAAGAAATGCCAATTTCAATACAATGCATCGTCGTCAGGCTCCAGTGGGAGGGAACAAAAGTGGTTGCAGCGCGACGGCAGAAAAACAAAAAAAAAAAAAAAAACAAGCGTTGAACAAAAATAAAGAAAATAAATAAATAAATAAAAGCTGCTTGGCGCATATCCCCCTTTTTTCTTGTTACCATGATACCCACACCACCGAGGCGGTTCCCGCTCCCTCCACTAGTGTTTCGAAAGGGGGTGGGGAATAAAATATGAGAGCGACGGAGATGAGGGTGATGATGACGGAAATGCACGGACATTACCGCCACGGTTCTTTTTTGTTGTTCTTTTTTCTTTTTTTTTTGTTTTGTTGCGCGTGTTTCTTCTGATTTATTTCATATATAAATATAAATGTATAAATATATTTTTTTAACTTTTGGTTTAATATGTTTGCGCTTCTGGTGGTTGTTCCTTCGTTTTGGTGTTGCTGTCGCGTTTTCCCGTTTACGAGGCACAAACAAAAACAAAAAAGGAGGAGGCAAAAGGAGGGAGGTGATGGCGGGCGGGGGGGGGGGGGTGGGGGAAATAAAATGGATGGATGACAATGAAGCCTGCAGAGGCCAGCGCCACGAAGAAGTATAACACTAAAGAAAAGGGAAAGGGAAGGAAACGACGAAGAGAGCAACAATAACAACAACAACAACAATAACAGCAGCAAGAACAAGAACGAGAAGAACGGAATGAGGTGAATACGCGCGCACAGAAGCGGTGAGGCGAATACACTGGAAGGAGGCGACATGGACACAACAGCGAAGGAAGAAAAGAAGAATAAAGAAAAAAAAAAAAAAAGCGCCGATGCATAAATTTTCTGGTGCGAGTGGATCAGTTGCGTAGAAGATTTATGCCATTCACTCCGCCGGCCTCCAATCACATGGCGGACTGCTCGCATTGAGGGTTGAAGAGCAGCGCTGCGCCCGAGAAGATGACGACCGACACCGCGTTATTCCTGCGCAACTTGGATTCCTAGGGCTATTCGCGAAGCCACCAACGTCATCGGACAAATTGCCGCGCCAACGGCAGTGTGCCATGAGCAGCTTCACGAAAACGGAGCACATCGCCGTGTCGCTGAAGTTCAGACTGACTGCCAGCCCCCCCGCGCCGGTTATGCGCACGGCGAGCAACTTCCCATCTGGTGGAAGGGCATTGCACAGGACGCGCCTGATGTGTTGATATTTGACGCTCCCAATCACCCCGGCGTCTTTCATCCGCATGGAGGTTCGTCCCCTCAACGCTGCAACGGTCTGCAAGGCCATCAGATCCCTTTCGCGGGAAAAACATATTTTCAAGGCATCGCCCTTCATCTGCAGACCCACAGCGTCACCAGGAAGAAAAACCCTTGGTCGCTCGTGCAAATTGAAAGGGTAGTTCTCCTGAATCAGAGGCTGCTGCAGCTTGATCAAGACTACGGACCCAGGGTTAGAGAAGCCTAACGAGATGACGTCGAGTGCTTGCATCTCTTCCGATGGCAGACACTTTGTGAGGGCAACACTCTGTTGACATTGTCGCTCCGCCAGCGTCACCTCGATGGATGAACGTTGCGAGTTCTTCCGCAGGATGCTGTCTGGTGGCGCGTTTACATTCACCGGATTCAGGGCGCACGATGGGCTCCGAGAAGAAAGCGTGGTATAATCTTTCTGGCAGCCGTTCACTGACCTAAACGACACGGAGCGAGCGGGAGGGGCAGACCGAGACGACCGACGCTGCATTTGACTGTATTCCCTCAATCCAGCTTGTGCAAGGGAAGAGTCAAACGCACAAAACAAAACAAAAGAAAAAAAAAAAAGGTGGTGGTAAAAGGTGGTGGTGCGCAGCGGCATGCAACACGCACTGGAGAGGGTTCGCATAACAACGCCAGTAACTTCGGGAAACACACACACACACACACACACCATCTTCTTCATCCTCGGCGGACACGTTGTTTTTCCCACTTGTCTGCATGCCCACATATAATCATATAATCATATAATATACATATATATATATATATATATATATATGTGTGTGTGTGCGTGTGCGTGTGTGTCACCACGTCGTCGTTGTTGTTGTCGCCGCCGCGGTTGCGATTCGCAGAAAAACACACGAATGGAAGGAACAGGGAAGAGAAGTTTGATGGAGGGCGGGGGACTGGTGCATACACTAACGCAGAGAACAAAAACAACAACAACAAACAAACAAGACACACAAAGAGAGCGGGGGAGAAGTTGTGTGTGTGTGTGTGTGTGTGTGTTGGGGGAGAGACTCGCAGAAGCAAATATATGCATGCATAGATGAATGAACTAACGCAAGTGGGAGAAGTCTTCAAACTCCTCGTCCTCGTCCACATTGACGGCCAACGTGGGCCCCGCATAATCCCCGTGGTTGCCATTCTCGTGCACGACAAAGTCGGCGTCGATGTCAAGGCATTGCTGGATTGCAAACAGAAGCTTCTCACGCATTACCTCCACTGAGCTGTATTTAGGAATCGAAAGCCAGTAAAAGCAGGTTGAGGCGTGGGGCAGTCTATTGTCGTCAAACACTTCACTAGACTCAACACCACCGTTACCCGTGTTACCGCCACCGCCATCGTCACGCGGCAAATGTGTATTCGCGTCAGGCATCAGTTTTAGCCGAACACCCGAGGGGAGACGCTCTCTGCCGCTTACAAAGCGCATAAACAGTGCACGCTCGTGACGAGAGAACTGCCGAAGTACCTGCCGAAGATAGAGCACAACCGTGTCGCTTGGATCCAGACTCTCGTAGCGGGCAGAGTCAAGCAACGCATCTGCGTCATAGTCTGGCTGACCACAAACTACCTGTTCAAGTTCATACCACTTTAGCAGTGACACTGCAGAAACTGGAACCACTTGATGGAAGCCGTCGGCCACAGCCTGGATCTGCGCCCTCCCCATGGTGCGGAGTTTATAGTGCAGTGAGAGATGGAGAAACAGTTCCACATTGCGACAGCAAACATTCACGTCCTTTCCACCTGGAAAAAACTCTCGCTCTCTTCCAGCATCATCCACGGTGGAAAATCCTCCTGGGAGGATTTCTGCCACCTCTTTATCGGTGATGGTCCCATCCCTGCAGGACGACACTAGTTGTTCAATATACTGATAGGACTGCAAAGCCGCCTTGTCTACCATGCCAAGATCGCTTACATCAACTGGGGCACCTACCAACACCTTCCAGATGCGGCTGGGGAGGTAAATAGGGAGCGGCTCCGCGCTCCGCAGACAACCGGCAATAAGACGGCCAAAAAAATGATACATAGTGATCCGCACAGGAGGCTGCATTTCCGGGCAAACGACAAACACCTCTCGCGAATCCCCAATCTCATTGACCTGGTTAGGGCTGGGGATGAAAAGCGGGAGATCTGAGCTCATCAACTCCGAGCATAGCTGCGTGAGACACTCGCGGTACGGGCCACCAATGTCGTCTGCCCCCTCCCCAATGAAACTCACAGACCAGAGCTTCTTATTTGCGCAGAAGAGCGACATGCTCTTGTCGTGGAGGAGCTGGTAAACCTGCCCAAAGAGACTTCCTCGCACGCGCTCAACAAGGGGGGTGTTCAGATCCTTCACGAGCGACAATGCCTTTCGTCGATTCAATGTCAATTTGATATTTTCCCCTGGGCAGTTCGTCTGGGAAAAGAAGGAGTAGAGAGTTCGCAAACCCACGACTGGTAACATGTAGTCGCAGCAGCGGCGCAGCGCTCGACACATGGGACCTGACAAAAGTAAGTCGTACTCCCGGGGAAGCAGCGCCACATGGGCGTACGGAATCAAGCATTCAGTCAAACTGGTAAGATTCTGCAAGGTTACCAGAAGCTCCATTGCACTCTTTCGACCCCCAAATTTTTCGTAAAACACTGTGCCGTTGCTTTTGTTTAGAACATCCTCCAGGCAGTACGCCGAGGCATTCATAAAATTTAACTCAGTCATGGCTGTCAAGGATAATAGCAGGTGTTTTGCCAGCGATGGCGAAAAGGTAGTGGCATTACCTGAATCCTTTTTCAGGGCAACATTCTCTGTCTGGTCACCCACGCAGTACAGCTCCTCCAATGCCATTCGGATAGGAATTGCGGTGCTCAGTGCGCGATAGTCACGGGGTTGAAAAGAGAGTTCGTCGTCGCGAAAATAAATAGAGACGGCGTTTTTCGGATCCACGCCAACCACCGGCATGAGTCCGTTGGAGCAGTTGACGGATGAGAAGAGGACGCCGTCGCCGTTGGTGTCGTGCAATTCCCGTAACGGCAATCCATTTACGCTATACGCAATGGTGCCAGAGTCGCAGTCCACCATACATCCCACCACGTCCCCATGCTTCCATAGCCGTCCTCCAATGCTACGCTGGTGTCTGTTGTGTCGCGCCGTTGTTCGGCTCCCTTCGAGCACCCATGAATCCGCGTCATCGCCGAGAGACCTGGTGCGCGACCAGTCAGCGGCGGCGGTAGAGATGGCCCATCCAACACTGACCATCGCCTCGCCACGCAGAACGACTTCGTAGTACCAGCGGCCTGATCGGATGCACACGCTGCCCCGCACAAAGCATGGATCATCCTCTGCACGAATTTCGTTCCCCTGTACTGCTGCCATCTTTGTCTTGCTGTCGCATGGAAGAGGAGTGACTGTGAGTGGGCCACTGCGTCCGGTACAATACTTTATTGTGTCTGCATTGGCCTTTGCAAGGAAACTGGGTAACTGCAAGTTGTCCCCAGATACAGTGGTGGTGTTGGAGCAATTCCCAGTGCCACTGTTACCACCTGCGAGTGCCTCCCCGACAGTGACAGCTGCAAGAAGCGTCCGGAGCTTCGACGTGGGTGAGGCCATGTAATTCGACGGGTCAACAGGGAGAAACCCAACTGGCAAATTGCACGCAAAAGGAGCGGCGCCAAAGTTGATGTCTACTCCGCTAGAACCAAAGGACACGGCTGGAAAGAATGACGTGGAACCACCATTGCCACGATTTACCTTCAAGTTATCAAAGATACTCACCTGACGGTCATCGTGGACGCAGACGAGGGTCTCCGCCTCGAGGTCCAAGAGGATGCCAATGACGTCAAGACCCTTCCACTTTGTCCGCAGAGCAAACTCGTGACGAAAGCCGTGGTAGAAACGACACATTTGCGCGCTTTCAAAACCCCAAGAATCGGCGTCGTGGCCGAGGCCCCGTGGACCCAAAATGGAGTGTTGTTGCGCACGCTCCGTCACAACACCAACCGATATGGGGTCCCCATTTGCAGGGACACGCACCTCAAAATAGAAGCGACCACGTTTAAATCCCACACTACTGCGTGCGGAGAGAGAACCGCGATCACAGCAGGCATGCCAAACACCATTTCCTCGCTGATATATCGTCGCCTTGGGTCGATGCTGCATCGGTGAACCTGAAGAAGGCAATGGCACTACACATACGTAGCCATGCTCGTGTATGACAGGCACATCCGACAAGTCACCATTCCTCGTGACGGAAGAAGCAGAAGAAAGAGTAAATGGTGGTGTCGGAGGAGAGGGAGTGCCGTAGCCAATAGAACGCTCCCAGAGGGAAAATAGAAGTCTCCAGCGATTTCTTGTGCAATGATCATGAGTCACACCTTTCCAGGCAGCTTCCAAGCAAATGGCCGCTATGAGAAGCTCAAATGCGCTTTGAACTGCGAAATTATAGTGTCCCAGCGTGTGAGAAAGCAATGATGGACTATTAGATGATATCTGTCCGCGGTGAAGAATCGCCATCAGCGGCACATTAAGATGTGCCAGCACAATCTTCAGTGGGCTCTGGTCATGCTGAGCAAAGTGGGGCAATTGTCGCCACAACTCCAGAACGGCTGTTAAAAGACGACACGCCGGCACCGCGGAGCACTTTGTCGTTCCTGCACACACAATTAGAAGTGATAGAAACGGCGTGTTTAGGAAATACTGCAAGCCGCAGTGATATCTGGTATCCGATATGAGGACGTCACGTAGGGCCCCAAAGATGCTGCATGCTACAATGGGCTTCAGCGACCGTGCCGAGACAGAGAAGGAAGGAGAAACAGAGCGCGCACCAACGATTGGTTTTGCGTAGAACCAGAGGCTGTCATTGGGAATTTCCAGATCCGGCCACCCACCTTGTGCATCGGGATACTTGGCGAGCAGCACCTTTTGCTTTCGATCACGCAAAAGTGACATATGTTCGATCCCGCGACTGTTTGCGTCAAAAGAGACGACGCCACCAGGCCCGTTGACGGTTGCGATTGGCACCAGCTGGACATCTGCCGCAATGTGAGAGAGAAGCGGGAGTTCGACGCAGAAGGACTCGGCCTCCTCATGCAGTGCCTCGCTGATGGCAAATGCAGCTTCATGAAATCTACTTGCCAGTTGCTTCTCCGTCGTAAGGGACTGAAGCCAGAGCTTAATAAACTTCGACACAGCCTGCAGCGTCTCCTCGTCAACAGCCCCTGTGTCACTATACCGAAGGACATTGATGACACGACGCACAACATCTGTACTCAAAATGATACAACGCGGGTCGACAACAGGGTTCGCATCGTCAGCTTCAGGACGAACCCCAACGCCCTTCGCGCGGCGCTTCTCTAGCACCATGACGTGATACTCAGGTGACATTGACTGACGAATAGCAGCCACGACACATTGTCGACTCAGATGGGCGCACAGGCTTTGTAAGTATTCGCTGCCGACTCGCATGAGCTGCACGCGGTCAAGGGCTGCAAAGAAACTATCGAACTCGTACCTCGGTATGAAGAGGGGAAGCTCTGTCTGACTTGTTGGGTCGATCCGAGGCGCCTTGTCCAAATTCATCTTCCCAGAAAAAACGGGGAACGGCGTCCAGCGTACGTTTCCGTGAAGGGTTCCAACGCACTCCTTGTTTTCTGAGGAGGTCTCACTTCCTGTGGCCTCTGAGAAGCGGAAGGTAAAGTGGCATCCATCAACGATGCCGACGGCCGGCAATGTTTGCTCGCGTGCCACAAAATCGGCAGTTGTCCGCTGCGCCTTGAGCGTCCGGGCACACCCCCATACACGAACACTATCAATAGCCACTATCATCCCGTCAAGCACGCCACCACTGCCATCCACAGTATAGGCACTATTCCTTTTGCTCTTGACCACGTTGCTGTTGCCGTTGTTGTTGTTGTTGTTGTTGTTGTTGACTGTGGCAGCGGTGGTATTAGTGGAAGTGCCAGAATAACTAGCACTAGCACTGGAATTGGCGGTAGTATTGGTAGTAATCGTTGATGGGCTGGTGCCATTCTTCTTCCCCACACTGCTGCCATTGTTGTTATTATTGCTGCCGCTCTTGCCACCACCCTTCACGTTGCCCCGATCTTCATTTCCAATGACGAGTCGATCTACGCTCCCTTCCCGCAAGAGAATCTCCAGACGCGATCCCAGCACCTTTGGCAAAATTGCCGTCGTGCCAATACCGTCCTTGTAGAGTGTGACTGTCTTGCTCTCTAACACCACCGCCATGTGAATCCAGTGATCCCAATCCTCCCGAAGCAGCTTTGTGGAGACAATCGTAGTCGCCCCCTTTGCGTTCTCAATTAAACACTCAATACTGCCATCTCTCAAAACCACCCGAAAGATCGCGGGTGCATCGGCGTTCGCCTTGTCGTAGATAGAGAATAGCGTGAAGTGGATGTCTGGGCGCCGCCATGAGGAGGGAATCACAAAATCTTCACCAAGTTCCGGAAAAAGGCGGTCGTACAGCAGGACACTCGCATCCAGCGTCACACCATCGGTCCATTGCGGGATGCAGCTCTTCTTGGTGCCAGCCTTCACCACAAGTGTCCCACCCAACGCGTCTCTCGTCCCACTAAAGCAAAGAACGCATGGGGTGAGGCAAAGCGAGGAGTGCGTCTGCGGGAGGCGGGACAAGGAAGGAAGAAAGTTGGCATTCTTGACATTCAAATCCAAAACCGCGGAGCTGTTAATGACAGTACCACCGCCGTGTGCCATCGATGGAGGCGAGCCGGCAGTGCTAAAAGGTAAGAGACGATGTAACTCAACGTTTAGCAACGGCTGGACGTACAAACCGCTGGAGATGGAGCCTTGCGTGTCGTTGGGCAAAGGCAAGGAGGTAGCTGCATCAAATGGAGCCCGCCGAGGACACCGCAGCATATGCTGAACCACAACTGGGCACACCTCCTGCAGGTAGCAGAGCGGGAGTGGCAATTTTGCCATGATGCGAAAAGCGAAGTTGTCCACGTGGCCAATAACGTCTCCCTCCAGTAGTGACTGGCTCGCGACAGGGTTATCCCTCAGCACCCCCAAAGTGATGCGCAGGAGAGCCGCAATGGTGGCCCAGATAAGCGGCGACGGGTGTGGGCGAAAGGATGACCCAAAAAAGTGTTTCAACGCCGGGAGCAAAAAAGGAAGGAGGACATCCGGGCACGGCAATATAATCTCCTGTTGAGATGCATTGATAAGGCTGTCGAGCAGTACCTCATGCTCCTCCTCCAAAGTGGAGGACATGACTGGCAGAACGGTCGCGATGTTCGATTGCGTGTGGTAATCCACAATGTACGCCACCTCCGTCGCGATGAGGGTGTCGTCGACGCTCATACGTACTTTTATACCAGGAGCCAATATGCTTGTTGGCAACCCGCCAATGGTGTACATCCACATGAGAAGCTGAAAGCTGTTCGCTCGCGCGGCCTCCTCGTCCTCTGCATTGAGTGAAAGATCATGCATGAATGCCCCAGACAAGGTCAAGAAAGCTTTGTCCCATGGACGCTGACAGACAAGCATGTGTAATGCGTCAATGCAGCGCAGCCCACTCTCGTTGAGACCACTGCCAAAACATCCAGAGACGCAGCGCACTGCAAAGAGGAAGAAGAACCAGAGGGTTGCAGAACCCAAACCTGAGCCTTGAATTGACTCTCGCGTCACCTCCAAGATGTTTTCCGCGGTGAAGAGTTGATTCGCAGCGTCCGGCTGACAGTGACGAAGAAGCAATGTGCTTGTGTAAATACATACGTTGATCATATTTGGTGCCACGCCACCGTCAGCTACGATCAATGAAAGTGCCTTGGCTGCGGTACAAAGACGGAGGGCCATCAGAGCCACATTTGGACATGAATAGTCGTTGCAAAAGAATTGTTCCGGAAGAGCTCGTGCTATGGTGCTAGCGAGTGTGCAGAGGAGGCTTATTTGACCCAAAATGCGGTCCTGGACCGAAGAGTAGAGCTGTGTCATGTATCCACAGCATCTGTGCAGCTCCAATTCGAGTACCCCAAACAGTTGATCCAAAAGAAGAATGCAGCCGCGACGCTCGCCTGGTCCCACCGTTCCATCACCCAACATCGTTGCACACTGTAGCCCCAGGGACTTGAGCGCATTGAGGGACTCCATCAGGGCACTTTCCTGTTGGGTCCGCTGGAGGGCCAGCTCATTTACTCCGTCATCTGCTGCACCGGTGGCGGCGGTGGTAGTGGTGGTAGTGGTGGTGGTGGTGGTGGTGTTGTTGTTAGTGACACCAAATGGTGCTGCCTTTCTGTGCATCTCCTTGACATCAAGCCTATGTGATCGCTCGGTTGCTCGCTCGTAGCGCAGTGTCTCCGGGTCGGTGGAATCGAAAATGCTGCAGAATATTTGGAAAACTACTTCCACCACTCGAAGCTGTTGGAGGTAGCAGAAATCACCGGGATGCCATTTTCGGTTGAGGACTTCACTGAGCGCTGCGGAGTGAAATGGTGCGGCATGCGCCAACTTATTGCCCCCCACCTCATTTTCACCACTTTCCACCGTCTTCACAGATGA
Source organism: Trypanosoma scelopori (assembly GCA_030849745.1). Lineage (NCBI taxonomy): Eukaryota > Euglenozoa > Kinetoplastea > Trypanosomatida > Trypanosomatidae > Trypanosoma > Trypanosoma scelopori. The sequence goes on from JASANX010001021.1 coordinate 21,099, forward strand.
TTTGGCAGCGGTAGTCTTGCACAAGCAGTGGAGAATATCGTACATTGCCCGGCGAACAGCACACCATGTTGTGTCCGAGCAACCAGAGATGCCAAGCTGGAACTGCAACCGAAGACCCACCGTACCGCTGAAAAACAGAGAGGCGACTTTGCATGCAACAGGGGGGTCACTATGAAAGAGACACAACATGTGCTGAAACCCACTGAGTCGTCGAAGAGCCGCCGTCTCGCGCTCCTCAAGAACGGCCTGCATCCTAGACGCGGTTGCCTCCGACGACAGGATGATGCGCTCCACCAATCCCACAGCGGCATCAATTTGAAGAAGGGACCACCCGTTCAAAAACGCCCTCTGATACATGCGCTGTGCCCGCAAAATCAACATCACACGCCTCCACCTCCACCTCCCCCTCCCCCTCCTCAGTCCTCCCTTTTGTGCATCTCCCTCCTGCATGATTCTCTCCGCGTAGGAGCGGGCCATAAAGAGGGAGTTCATCTTGGCGCCTTCGGACTCGGAGATCCTTCGCATGCGGAGGAGGAATTGGCAGCGCCCATGCACGTCACGTACAAGAAGAGGAAATTCGCTCGGATTCTTAGATCGGCTGTTCAACAGCTCATTCCTTGCACCCTTGAGTCGCAACAGCGTTCCAGCAAGCAACTGGATGCAGTCCTTTTCCTTGACACAATGGAGCTGCACGCCACTCAGGTGAACGGCGGCGGCGGCAGCTAGAGACACGGCATGGCGCACCTCTGCTGGTGTCTTCGCCGAGAGCGCATCTTCCCGTCCTGCAAGTTCCTCCCACGTTGCACGCTGCCGCAAGAGTCTTCCAATGATAGGAAGATTCCCAGCATCACCTGGCTGTGTTGCCTGCAACCCAGCTCCCAACAGTGGATGATCACACAGTTCCTGCAAAGCGGTCCCAGCGCCATCAGAGGATGCTGCGGAAGGAGGCCTCTCCGTCAGCTCGGGCTGTCTTGGAGAGAGCTGACCCAACGACATGAATGAAGCCACCAAGGATGACGCAAGCAGAAGCGCAGTATCTAGAACGGGTAGCGGCCAAGAGCGACCACCCTCAAGGCTTTCCCGTGCATTCGCGCCAATCATATCCAAGAGAGAGCGGTAGTGTGCACGAAGTGAACTAAGCTTCTTCAGAAGCCAATCCGATTCGTCCCGTGAGGCAATGAGAGGCAGCGCCGTGATGGCGGTGTGTAGGGGAAACCCAATAAAGGTTCTTCCAACAAGTTCAGGCAGTGTCGCTACTCCTGCGGCAGTAGACATTCCCTGTTGTGCCACAAGTCGCTGCAGCAATTTCTCAAATGTCGCCTCCGTGGTGTCAAAGAGCTCTGTATAGTATTCCTTCACAATAACATTGAGCCTCGTCGGTGGCGGGAGAGAGAAATAATTGTCAATGCAACGGTGCGTCCAGACATCACTTGCGTCCGCTTGTCCCACACCGCCACATTGGCTAAAGAGCAACAACTGCAGTGTGCTGATGGCCTCGGACATGGCACCAAGGAGGCTGAGCTTGTTGTCACATGGATCACCTGGTATGAGAGATATTACCTGTTGGGCAGACTCTTTCAACAGAGTTGATAGGGTCGTCTTGATCACCAGGTGTGCCCCATCTAACTGAGCGTTTGTCTTCTCCACGGCATTCATTCCGTTACCACTATTATTACTACTACTACTAACATTACTAGTACTTTTTTGCGAATCAGGAAGCTGCACCAGGGCGGCTGCAGATACCACATCTGCAAAGCTTCTTACGATTGCGTGAAGCAGCACGTCTATCGCTTGAGATCGTGTCACAGTGTGCTGGTCGGAGCTTAGAATTTCGCGCAGCAACTCCGCCCGTACCAGTGCACTTGGGAAAAAAAGCGTTACCCCCTCCTGGAGAATAACACGGGCCAAGAGTGCCAGCTCTGAGGGCAGATTAAACCCCGCTTCGTTTATGATATCTGCGAGGACACCAAACAAGCTGGTTCTACGACGCATTGTGGAATGAGAAGCACCATCACCCATGACCGCACTCACTTGTGCTGTTGTTATTGTTCCTTCCCGTCGCCCTCCCAAGGTGCCCGCTGTGCGTTTATCCGTCTCCTTCCAGTTTGCAGCACGCCTGCGTTGAATAATATTCAGTTCACCAAGCATGCTCTCCAGTTCATCGGTCCCACTGACTTCCGAAAGCCCGACTGTGTCTGGGTGAAATTTGAAGTCACGCACTCGCCGTATGATGCGGATCAGCACCCGTAGCGCGGTGGCAATTACAGTGGCAGAGGTGTGGTCCTTCAGGTTGGCGGAACGCCGCGCATTCATGGCTTTGACACCGCGACAGTGCTCGTGGAGAAGTAACTGCACCTCCTCTACGCAACGCGCGCCAACATCGTCCAAAAGGGGGCTGAAAAGCGAGTTGTCCGTTGCGGTGGTGCCTGCCTCGGCAAAAGAAGACAAGAGATTCAGCAACCACAGTGCCAGCGAGCCAAATGACAAACTGGAGCCATTCATATCAAAAGGGAGTTCCTCTTTTTCTGCACTGCCACGCTGCGGAGCATTTTGCGCCGCACGATCACCGCCATGCCGTGCGCTGTGAGTATTCACAGAATTACCACCACCTGTACTATCAGAGTGCACTCTTGTGACCCCTTGTCCAGGACAGAAATGGGAAAATTCTGAGCTATAAAACCAAATGGGCCTCTCCCGTTCATGCAGGGAGGACGAGACGAGAGAAAGCGCCCCCACCGCCATGGCGTACTGCTCTTGCTGTCGCTGCGGGTTGTCGCCAGTGCCACCGCCTGTGGCACCTGTCGAAGCTCCTGCCCGGAACACGTCCCAGTAGTGTCCATTTGGGTCGCAACCAAGAAGGCCCATCATGTTTCGATGCCGTAGCACAAAACGGCCGTGCAAATTGCGCCCCGTTTTGATGTTGAAAAAAAATACCTGATGAATGTGCTTCAGCCCTGTAAAACCAGGAAGACCCCGCTCCCTCCGTTCAATAATACCAAGATGCATACCATCAAAAAAGATGCGCGATCGATCCAGCCTCGGCAATTCTCTCATTTCAATGTTGGTGTTGGTGTTAGTAGTGGTGGTGGCGATTCCCACTCCTACTCCCGCCCTCGCCGACCAATCATCGCGCACAGAGGCAAGCATGGGGTGATCAAAGCACGCTACGCGAGTAAACGGCCCTCGTATGATCGCATGGCGACCAACCGCCGCCCCTGTTTGAACGTGGTTGTACACGATATTTCCATTTTGTTCATTAAAAAGGTACTGACAGAGCAACCCGGGATTGTCACCGGGCAAGAGACGGCAGGAGTCACGAACAATCTCACGGGCAGAGAGACCGCCCTTCCAGATACGGAGGGCAGCTATTTGGCACACGCAGTCGTTTCCGGCTGTCCACCGCTGCCGAGGATTTTCCAAGGAGACCTGCAGTCCCTGCTTGGTGCGAGAAACCTCCTCGCCATCAAAGTACAGCCGCCAGTTGCCATCGAAAACCAACGACACGTGAAGAAACCGTGACTCCGACGCCGGGCTCACAGGTGCCGTCACGACGCACATGCCACGGGAGTCGTGTCGGTACCCGCCGCGTATGCGCCACGCCCCCTCCAGTCGAGTTGTCTCGAGAAACACTTCGCCACTTGTGCTACGGTCACCATGCTGGTAAAAGACAGAGGCATCATCCCTTTCAAGAATCTTGATCCACACCTCCACTGTCATATGTCCCCCAACAGTGGTGAGGCATGCTTCTGGTGAGCCAAAGTCGATCACGGTTCCCTTACCGAGCGTCAGACAAGAGCCAAGAGTGCGGTCAAAGGGAACAGTGTGCAAAGTGGTGCACCATTGCAGTGCCGGAAAGGTGCTACCATGAAATACTTGCATCTCAAGTTCCGAGGAACTGTTTCCAGAGGTATCTGCCGCTGCAGCTGGTGGAGAACTCACATCATATACGAGGAGGATGCGATCGCCCGGCCCCGAGGCAAGCGCCATGGAAGGGGAATTCAAGGGCCAATGCGGCACTTCGGATAGCGACACCTCTTGGCGGATTTCCAATGCTGCACTATACACGACAACCGCAAGGCCAACGGCGATCATTCGGTTGGTCAACAACAACACCGCACCACTCTCAGTAAGCCCAATACTAGAGTTTATGCACTGTAAACAACAATTTTTCGGTTCGCACGTCGAGCACGCAAGCGCGTAGGCACTCGTCACATTGCTCCACTTGCTGAGACCGCTAGCCATGTGCACATATACAGTTCCACGATCATAACCTATAGATAGGACAGCGGAGTCCAACTCGCGCCCAAACTGCGTGAGTTGCTCCGTTTCGTCAACAGCATCATAAGCCTCTCTGAGGTTCGGGAGGCGTATCTTTGGTGTGAGTGCCGCCACACTTGTCCGAAACCAGAGCAACATTTCCGGCGAAGTTTCCTGTTTGGGGGCGCGTAGCAGGTACCGCACAGACCGCAGGACCTCACTCACAGTACCGCACTGCAGACCTAGAAGCACGAGTAGTTCTACTAGGGCGCATGCTAGGGCACTGTCCGAGCCGCCTCTACTGCCCTGACAATAACCACTTTCTCCTTCGCTTCCGGTCGTGTAGAAGCGTTCAAGGAGCCTTGCCACAGTGTCCGCCGCCAGTCTCACCACCTCCGGAGATAGTGATGCTCCCACGTGGTGCGGGGCTGCAGAAGTCTCTCCGAGGCTAAACAGCGAGATGCCACGGAGATACTCTTGAAGGCTTTGCACCAAAGGTAGCATGGTGGCATCAGCTAGGGTTGTCGTGGCGTGTGCAAACATATGAATGAGAACTAATGCTCCACAATTGAGAGCAGCATCTAAACCACCGTGGGAACCCGAGCTCCGACCCACGAGCGCATGCCGCTGCTTGCGCAACATTTCAGCCGTGACACTTCGGCACATAAACACGTCCGTTGGAGAGACACTGCCGTTGCAGTACCGCCGCACCGCCTGAATTGCCCGCAGCACAACAGTTAGTCGTGCGCTTGCCGCACGTGGTGTCTCGTACTCACATTGCAAGATGATACCAGGCTCGTCGGCCTTGTCAGACGCGGCTCCAGCCACCCTGAGAGGGGTATTATTGGCATTAGGAGTAGTGTTGGTAGTGGTTCTGGAGGCACCAGCAGGCATCTGCTGGTGCGCACGCCGCACTGCCTCTCCGTCCCTCTCAGTGAGAAACGGGCTGAAGACGTATGAATCCAGCGGCACCTTCTCCAGTTCCTCCGCCGTAAGTGGGAGGTAAACTGAAGCGTGGGGAAACGCCATCCGTTCGATCCAGTTCAGCTTCTTGGCGTGGCGGTCGTGCACCCTGTGGTACTCGAAGCGCACAAATTGGTGTCGGTAGTGCAGCGAGACAGCGGGGTACACCTCGGATGCGAGATTGCTGATTTCACCAACGACGGCCTTCTCACCCACGCGGACGGTCATGCGCGCCGCCTCGTAGTCCAGGATGAACGTGACACGATCGCCAGTGCCAAATACGACGCTCGCACTTGTGTCTTGCCGCCGCCAGTGACCATAGAACTTACCCGCGCGGCTCAGACACCAACCGCCGCCCTGTGAGATGAAGGAGTCGTACTTGGTGAAGCTCTTTGGCAGAATGCCAAGCATCAGCCCACTGCCATCAGTTGTCTCTCCTTGATGTTCTATCTTCACACACCACTCGTGCACTCCCCGCCGAATGCCCTCCGTCACTTGCAGCGTGATCCATCCGTTTCCCGGCTTCATGGCGGATGCTTCCGTGATTATCACGTCACCACGGGGCGTCGTGGTGTCCAGGAGGAAGTTTTTTCGCGGTGCAGAACTGCGTTCAATTGCAAGCTGCATCTGATCGACAAAGTTTACAACAGCAACCGGATCGTGCAGCTGCCCTTGTGGCCCATTTGTCATGAGCAAGTATTGCGCACTAAAGTCGTCCATCACCCCCCACCTCCTTAAAAATCTTTCCTCTGCCCCAACTTGCCCCCCGCAACTCACAAAGTTAACTTGTCGCACCGCTGCAAGACTGACGGAGAGGAACGGTGGAAAGCAAGAGGAAAGAAAAGATAGACAGGAGCAAACAAACAAACAAACAAAAAAAAAAGGAACAAGAAGCGAGATTCTCCTTCACCCAGCCCTTCGTTTGACTGATTGTTTGTTTCTTCCTTGTCCATCCCACCTACATGCTCCCGCAGTACAAATGAGATGCGGGGACGGGTCACGTGTGTAGGTAGGGATGAAGTACGCTGGAAGTCTTTTCAGTTGTCGTTGTTGTTGTTGTTGTTGCTTTCTCTCCTCCTTCCTGGGATTACTTCTTGGTTAGTTTGTTACAATGAAGGCGGGATGTGATTGTGTACGTACGAGATGCGGGCGAAAGGGGGGAGAAAGCGGGATGAAGAGCGGGAAAACTCACACACTCCGCTGCAGCTCCGCCAATCTTTTCAACCCCATCCGGTGCTCCAAAACGGTGGCGATGAAGCTGAACACAAGCGCACACACACACAGAGAGAGAGAGAGAGTGGTGAGAAAGAATGAGTCATGTGCGCTCGACTAGACGGAGGCTTCGGCAAAGGCCTTATTGAATGCCTCAAGTGCCTTATCAGCCAATTCTTTCGAGGTGAAATGCATGACAAAACTCTCTGGATAACCCTCATCATCATCTGTGTAGTCCTTGAACGCCTTCCACAGAAGTGACTTCTCGCTTTTCGGATGCACCTTGACTTCCATGCCCTTGAGAAGATAATGCTGTGCCGCAAGCTTGCCTACGCCCTCACGGCGAAAGACAAACATGAATAGGCCAGCATCATTATTTCTGCGCAGGATCTTTGCAATACCCTGGCCACGCTCTTTCCACCTATTCTCGCCCTCATCAAATCGCAGTAGCTTGGCGTTCTCCTGCCATGCCACGGTGTACTTCTCCTCGCCGCTCTTCACATCAACAGGTGTGAGTAGGGGGGCGCCTCCATCGACGACTTCAATTTCTTCAATCTCCATCATCTCGTTTCCATTTGTTGACCCTTCCATTTGGTTCACTGGTGCGACTGCAAGTAATACCACTTTCACTACTCTCTAAGAAGACAGAAAAAAAAAAATTAAAAAATGTCAGTATTTCCCTCTCAAAACAGCACACAACGGCATTTGGTGCGTTGCATTTATCAAGATGTTTAAAGGAGGAAAACAAAAACAAGACGCAGATGTACCTGATACACCGACGCAAAGGAACGTCACATGACAACAACGACATTTTAAAAAAAAAAAAAAAGAAGAAAAAGAAGAGGGGCGGGTCGGTGTGAACGGGTCTAGAAGGGGTGGGGTGGGATGATATGAAGCGGTGGCAATTCGTCATTTGGCGCCATCAGAGGCCGAGGAAATCCGTCATCTGCGACAAGGATAGGGTGGGCAATGTGAAGGATTTGTCAGCAGGAGTTGCGCTGCGCACTGGCGATGAAGAGCACATATCGCGCGACCGTTTCCTCTCGATTTCCCGCTCCCGCGGCCATGCCAACGTGGAAGAAGCGAAAATATTCCTACTAATCGACCCGCCTCCACACAGCGCCGCTGGTGGAGCTATGCAGAAGCCTCGCTGAACGGTCTCGCAAGGACGCTGCAGCAGCTCGGCGCCACCACCGGAAACCGGGGGAGGGAACACACAGCCCATCCTCTGATTCGCCTCCACACGCATATTCTCGGAGACACTGAGGAATTGATTGACGTACGGCCGTCGCAGGTACGGTCCGAGACGCTCCAGCACCACCGTCGCACGGCACGGCTTATAATGTAAGGGTGTCACCGACATTGGCCGCAGCATAGCAACAAAGTCAATCACTTGCTGTGGTGTGCAGTGCAACGTGGTGGGAATCACCCACACAGAACCCGTGTCACCGTCATCATCGCGTCGTCGCATACGAGCCCACCCAGACATCATAATCCCATAATGTGGGGTATCACCACTCTGTGCAGCAGCAGTCCGCAGCTCCTCGGGGGAAATCTGCTGAAGCGACGACACCACCTCGATGCGCGGATACGTGCCGTTGTCACCCCTCGTACCGGGTGCAAAACGCTCCAATTCGACACAGAATGTCTTGTCAACATCTGCAATTGCCGCATTGAGGGAGGCAAGAAGGCGCATTCGTTCGTACCGACCCTCGTCCAAAAACACCGTGACACCGAGGCGAGAGGCGAGGCGCTGCACGATGTGCTCTTTTCCAAAATGGTTGTGCAGATACACCCGTAACACATACGCTCCGCCAGACCGCTGCCCCGTCTTGTGTGCAAAATCCCTGACGCGTTGGTCCATGCGCCGGCCAAGCGCTTCAATTGCCTCCCCCAGCTCGCGCGTCGAAAGCATATGGCTAGACACCCGCGTGTTTGTGCCGCCTTTTTCGGATATGTACACCTCCTGCACCCCCAAATGCAGCCACGTGTCGTCAACATACAGGTGATCCACGCAATGCCTTTCAAAGAATGGATTTAGACGATCCCTGGCGTACTCATCGTACTTAAAGTCCCCTGTGTACAGAATGTTCCCAAAGGGCGTCTCAAGAAAAAACATAACGCTACCAGGAATATGAAAGGCTGGAAGTAGATACAAGTTTACAGAACCCTCCTCGCTGCTACTGCTTCCATTGGAGACTCTCCAGACCGTCTGCATCCCATCGTCACTTGTTTCTGCGCCAAGAAGCGGGGCTGCCGTTTTAAACAGCACCGTGGACTGGAATAAAGGCTGCGACTTTAAGTGCCTCGTCAAGGCAGTGCCATACTTCTGAATAACAAGTGCACGGGTTACTTCATCACATATGATCGTCCCCGCACACCACAAGGGAGATAAGCCCTTCATGTGGTCGGTGTGAAAGTGCGACAGCAGATAAATCGCATTGGGAATATGTTCCGAGTTGTTGAACTGATCAATGTACAGTGGAAGGAACGGTAGCTTCATCACTAAATCTTGGCTACGGCGCCCCACCACCAGCACCAGCACCACCAGAACAACAACAACAGGTCTCTTGACTTGCGCCTCGTCCAGGGTAAAACGCCGCAGCCGCACACAGGCAAAGGGCAGATGTGTGAACACGCACAAGGGGGGATTGTGATTGTGTGTGTGTGTGTGGAGGGAGCAAACAAATAAATGAACAGGAGGACGCCACTCCGGTAATGCCAGACATTTCCCCCCGCCCCCCACCCCCCTGGAAACACACTACATCATTCTTGAATCGGCACCAGAATGGCCCTTCTCCCACAATTCACACACCCCGAGCACTGCACCCACGCCATCCATCCACCAGTTCTGCACCGGCGGCTCTCTCCTCCCCAAATGGTGTGCAGTGCAGACTGCCACACACACACACATGCATATATATATATATATATACATACATACATACATGGAGAGAGATGTTCGGCCTGTGGCGAGAGAACTAAAAAATTCATGCGATGGCGTGGGTGCGTTTTCTTTTAGTTATTTTTTTCCTCCAGAAACATCGTGGCGTGCAGCTCTCAGCCGCAACATGTTGTTTTTTTTCACCACACCTGAAAAACAAACAACCCCCCCCCCCTAAAAAAAAAAAAAAAAAACGTTACGATGATACCGCTGCATTTCATCGCACATTTTGACTTCCACGATTCCCCGCACGTTGCCCATCCACGGAGAGCGACGCACACACAACACATTACACGCATATACATATATATGTATATATACACGATGCGGTGGTGACGCTGAAACAGAAACGAAAACGAAAAAAAAAAAAAAAACAGGAATGCAACACGGTGAATTTGGGAAATGAGTGGGATGTACGCGGTGTTGTGAAAATAAGCGCTTGATGCATGTCCACAGCACACACACCCCCCCCCCCCCATTGCAGGGAGTCAACGAAAATGTGCGGCACAGAGACAGATAATGTAAAGAAAGAGGGCATCTTGAGTTCTTTCATCGGTGGGTTGTTGTTGTTTACTCCTCACGAAAGTCTTTAATGCATGCTGTTCGAACGTTGTACTCTTCCGCACATTTTCTCAGCAAAGCGTTTGACGTGACAAACGTAACAGGGGCACCATCCCTTTCTTGCATGTAGAGTGCCCAACTGACGAATCGCCGCTCGTCGTTCAGGTCTTTTTTCAAGCCGAGCTTATTCAGAAACCCCACGTTCTCATTCACCCCTTTGCGCTGAAACACAAAGCATTCCTCTTTCCGACTCTTGAATAAAAATGCAAGAAGATCCCGCACACGATTCGCTTGCGTAACTTCGTCGACGGAAGAATCAATGCTAATCGTGTGCGACGCCTTCTTATTCATGGTGTCCAGTTGGTGCAACAGCAGCTCTGGTATTAAAATTGTGTTGAGGCAGTAGCCCCCGACTAAATGTGGTATGATACCGGATTTGTGTGCCTCCAAGAGCGATGGAAGGTCGAATAGGAGAAACTCCCGGGACGGAAATCCGCTCTGGGTCGGCCTCCCTATCGCATCTTCGGCCTTCTGTAGACGATGGTTCCTGAAGGTACCAACCGGGAGGAGACGAAGGCGTGTGATCCTCAGATCAGACTGCATCGGCAGCAACTTAAACTAGGCACTGAGACAAGAAGAAGAAGAAGAAGACAACACGAGAGCAGATAACACGCTAGTAGGAGTATTTTGTTGGTATTTTTTTTTTTTTTTTTTGCTTTTCGTTTCGTTTCTTTTCCCTCTCTCTCTTATGGTGGACGAGGTGGTGAAGTGCCGTCCGTCGAGAGAGACACGTCCCGCCGCCGCCGCTGCTGCTGCTGCTGCTGCACGGCCTCTCGTCCATTTTGTTGACACACACACGTCAAGGAAGAACAAGTGCAAACACACATTTGGTTACATTGATGCAAATGTTTCAACCCTTCAACTACATCTTGTAGAGATCGATGGGAGCAAATATTCCCGCCATCCCTCGAAGCTCAATTCACTGCCTCCTCTGTTTTCACCTCCTCCTTCTTCTTCTTCTTTGCCCTGCCACCATTGTCCTTCTTCTCTGGCGCTGGAATGTCCACAAGTGGGTTTACGCGGCGCAAGTTGAGCGGCAGACGCAGGGAGAAATCCTTCATCTGAGCCTGATCCTCCGCACTAGGTGGCTTAGCCTGAGTGATGGCACGCAGGAATTCACATGCCGTCAGTGGCCGCTCTACGAGACGCCGCAGGCGTCGCTTGTGCAACGTGCTCTGCACAATAGTGTTGAGATCGCCACTGGCGAACCCCTCCGTAAGAAGTGCCAATTCGTGGTAATGTTCCGGTTTCAGCGCGCCAATGTCACCTGTATGCGCTTCTACAAGTTTCTGCAGCATGGTGATACGTGAGGCGTACTCGGGATTAGTGCAATGCACCATGTGAGAGAAAGTTTTCACCAGCGTGTTGAAGTCGGCGTCCCACGGTGCGGATGTGGTACCAATAACCACCACGCGGTCGGTTGGTGCGAGGTTGGCGATACCCTTGAGAACCTCCTTCTTCATCTTCTTTCCCCGCGCAAGCAGCGGGTCCTTGGGGCCCTTCTTCTTCTTTTTCCGCATAAACAGCTTCTCGACCTTGTCAATGTAAATAACAGAAGGTGCATTTACCTTGGCAAGGTGAAACGCCATCTGGATGACGCCTCCGATACCGGAGTTCGTCTCGAAATTCGCCGGTGAAAGGTCAAAAAGATTCGCCCCGCTGTGGTTGCAGATGGCGTGTACAAGGAGTGTTTTGCCGCTCCCGGAAAAGCCGTAGAGGAGGAGGGTCTTGGGGCTTGGTGCGAGGTCATGGATAACCTGCGAGCCAAGCGGCAATATGGCATATTCCGTCACGGCTTGACGCACCTGCGCCGCCGATGGCTCACTCAGCCACGAGGCCTGCTCTAGGTACTTGTCAAACAGCTTCTGGAATGCGCTTTTTGACATCTTCATAGCCTCATCGAGGCTCGGGTTCCAGTTGTTAAGGATGCGCTGCCACTTTTTCTTCAGCTCCTCATCCGGTTTCTGCACGCGCAGCAGCGCGTCAAGCGGAGTCGCATGCACTATATCACATCCCATGTAATCCTCCAGGAGAATGTTGGAAATCGGCAGCTGCAGCACGTTCTGGTGCACCGCACTGTTCACAAATGTTTCAATGTCAACACCCTTCGTGGGGTCTTTTAGTTTTGGTGGTCGTGGTTTCCTTGGAGCTTTCTTTTTCCCACCCTTCCTCTTCTTTCCCCCGCGCCGCTCCTGCTCAAGACGCTTCTTCAGATTGTCCACCTCTATCATGATGAGCTGATCCACGACACGCCTCAAATCCTCCATGATGCCAAGTGGCCCCTCCAGCAGCTGCTGCGAAAGCAGTGCGGTATCTGCCTTTTGGTCAAAGTCCCTCTCCTTGTGGTAGCTCTGCTCGAACCGAGACCTCCAGACCGTATTGTAGCGTTCCTCTGCGCCAGTGATACATTCCCACAGGTTACTGGGTTCCATTGCCGGCACGTTTTCCTCCTCTTCACCTCTACGTCGCGTCACGGCGGAGCCACCCTTGCGTTTTCCTGATCCCGTCGTAGGGCGGTCAGCCACTGAGGAACGCATTGCGATGGAGCCAGCACGACCCTGACTTGCACCATTCGTGCTGTCCGCAGCGGATACACCGGAGGCAGCAGCGGCGGCGTTCAGTGTCTCCAAATATTTGCGACTGCCTCCCTCCTCCGGCGTCGGAAATGTCAGTGGGGCGTCGTCTTTGCTCTCCAAACGTGCATACGCCATGCGGACGAGGATCTCATTCAGCATTTCTTCCATCGTCTTTGGCCCCTCCTCCGCCCTGATGCGTTCCTCCAATTCGATCGTCTTCTGCACGTATTCTGCTTCGTTCAGGCGTTGGCGTGCCTTGCGCTCCTCAAGACGGGCCTGCGCGGCGTCACGCTCCACATTACTAGTTGTCGTCGGTGTTGAGCGCATGCCTAGAAGCTCCAACTCCTCCATGTGCTCGGCCTGCACTCGCTTCCGCGCCAAATATGCCTGAGCCATCTTCTGCAGCACCGTTGCCGCACGCTCCTTCTCGGTGGCATGGTCGCACTCCGTGCCGTGCTTCAGGGCGAATTTCTGCTGCCTATACATGGAGAGCTGAATCTTGGCGCGCTCTCGCGCCTGGCGTCCGCGTTCATTGATCTGCAGTAGTGACACTGCTTCATCCACAGACATAGTTTTTGCTTCACCATTGGTCAATTGGTCGGGGCTCTTCCTCCCTCCTCGGGCATTGATGGAGGAGTTGATGCTGCTAGTAGTAGTAGTAGTGGCAGTTGCCGCAGCTGCAGCCACAAGAGCCTTCGTGACAGGCGCATTTGGCTCCGTCTCGCGGTAATGCTCCTGGAGTGATTGAATCTGTTGGTGGCGTCTCTGCAACTCCGACGCATTGTCTTCCACAAAGTAGCGTGGGATCGGCACCTCCAACTCATCTGGGCTCATCTTGAAGTCCAGCATGGCATCATCGAGCTTCAGAAACTCCCCACAGTTTGTTGTTAAAAGACCACGTATCTCTAGCATGCGGCCCAAACAGGTGTCCAGCAGTGTTCGTACGTCATAACGTTTTTGCGGCTGCAGCTGTGCATCATGAGCGGCGACAAGACGACGCGCCGTCCGCAGGTACTGAATGTAGAGTGACGTCCAGTACTGCAGCAACTGCTCGTAGCGGTATCTTCCAGTAGGAGGGACCTGCACCTTTGTGAGGTTGATATCTTCCTTCCAGATGAACGAAAGATCCTCAATAGCCTGCTGGTAGTAATCCTCGTACGTGAGCGACGACATATCGCCAGCAACGGAAGGACCCCTATTGCGAATAGTCCCCCACCTCCTCCTCTCCTCTTCTTTTTTTTTCTTGCCCTTCAAGCGCGGCAGCAAGCGCACACACACAAATTGAACCGAAAGAGAGAAATAGAGAAGAAAAGAAGATTGTCTGTCGGTGTGTCGGTGTGTGTGTGTGTGTGAAGGGCAAAAAAAAAAAAAAAGTAGAGGCTGTGACATATGCGACGCCCTGAAGCATCAAATGCATGATGGCCACAACCACCCCACTGTGAGCCGGATGAGGAGGTAAAATCCAGAATGGTGACAGCAACGCACACAATCAATGCGCATACCTTTGCCTTGTCGTGTTTACCTCATAAAAAAAAAAAACGGTGATTGGACATACAGACACGAATACACGCATGGCGCAGGAGCATCAGCACCTCAAATTGCAACACATAGAAGCGGGAAGTGGGGAAGGACAACGAAATGAAACACACACACACACATAAATATATATATATATATATATATATAGAGAGAGAGAGAGAGACAGAGAGAAACAAAAAAAAAAAACAAAAAGATGGAAGAAAAAGATACCCAATTTCTCAGCATCACACGCACACTCATGCACAGACACGCCCGTGCAGTGCAGCGCATAGGGGAGGAGGAACAGAAGAGAGAGAGACGGGGGTGGGATGAACGGACAAGCGTATTGACTGACGGGAACCAAACTAAATCAAGTAAACAACAAAAGAAAAAACAGTCTGCCGAGAACGTGCCAACATCCCCCTGGCGACGTGCCGCTGCACACGACAATCAATTTTTCCCCAGCGCAGTGCATGCCACATCGCCCCCACATGCATTCGCGCATCTTTTTCCTCTTCCCGCCCCTTTATTTTTATTATTATTATTTTTTTTTGTCTACCAGCCACTGCCTTTCTTAGCGATGTGAAAAAAAAACGCGCCGACATCCCCTCCCTTCCCATCGTCCTCCCGAAAAATTAACGGCAAAACAAAAATAGACAGGGGCAGCACTGATAAACGCACACACACACATATATAGATATATATATATATATATATATATATATACGTTACCATTCACGTTTTTACTGCGCTTGATGCGGCGCATGTGGATCGAACACACACACAAAAAGAAGGCGGTGCAGCAACGGAGGAGGAACATAACCAGACGTTCGGGGTGGGAAACACAAACACAAAGAAAGAGCGGGGAACCGAGAGGGAGCGAGAGAAGACATGCTGCAACCGCCTACAACAGATTCCATAGGAAAAAGGCGGCGCAGGAGCAGTTTTTTTTCTTTTTTTTTTTGTGTTTTCTCTTCTCGTTGTTGTTGTTTGGCATGGGCAGCGGGGGGTCGGAGATGCACACGTATATAAAATTGAATTACTACCCTCCCTCCTCACCAGCGTCGGAAAACAAAAACAAAAACAAGGAGCGAAACATACACACACACACAGACAGACATATTTAATGAAGAAAAAAAAAAAAAAAAGAAGCCTACACGGCGCCGGCGCTTTCACTGCATCTCATCGGTTCCCCCCGCATTCGATGCTCCCTGAGAGTGTTGAGGTGTTCCTGCTCCGCCGCATCACGTGGTGTGGGCCAAAATCTCTTCTGGAAGTGTAGCGCAGAGAGGTCAACAATGAAGATGAGAAATCCCAGCAGCAGAAGCAAGAAAAGCCAGAATTTACCCCCCGACATGAGAACATAAATGTGCCAGTACAAGGGGCTATCGGACAAATGCCGAACTAAAGAGTACACCAACATGACACAGAGGAGGAAAACGACTGAAATTGTAATTCCCATTGCCTGCATCCAGCGCCAGCAACGCACTTGGAGTGCCAAGCGGCCAAGAACGACACAAACCAGTGTAAAAAGCATCATGGTTCCCACCATACCTCCAGAGATGTTGTGGTAGGCATTGTGATCAAGTTTTATATTGGTGGGATACATGGCGAAGAAAATCACAGCCGCATGCAGGATGGACTCGACAAACCAACGCAAGATGACGGTTTTGTTGAAGTACAACCCGCGGGAGAGCGCTGCAAAGAGGTCAGGCCGCTGCACCAGAACCTCCGCAGGCAGGTCCATGTCAAAGATGCCCAAAAAGAAGGGTGGAATACTCGTCAGCACCACATTGTAGAAGGTCAGCAGCCAACCATCAAAGAAGGTGAGCCCAGAGTAGCCGCAGTAAAAACTGAAAATCACTTGTATGAATGAAACCGTCATATTCTTGTAAAAACTCACCAAAATGCAGCTTGTATTACGCAGCAGCGAGTACCTCCCATGAACCGCACAGAGCCAACGCAGATTCTTAAAGCGTGGAATGGCGTAATCTGCGGCGAGGGCAGCCTGTGCGCCCTCAAGGCCAATAATGCCAATACCAACGCGCCCTTCCTGAATCATCGATACGTCATTCGCACCGTCGCCAATGGCTATGGCGGTAAGGCCTGTTGACTTCTGAAACATGCGCACAATATTCGCCTTCTGAAGCGGCGTGAGTCGGCAACACACACCCGAATTGACACCCAGTGACACCTGCAGGAACAAACTAAAGTGATGTGTCAAGGCGATGAGGAGAGCGATACCATCAATGACAATGGTGGTCCGCACACCCTCTCGCTTTCCACGCTCCACATGCAACTTCACTTGATGCAAGTCCGCGCTAACTCGCTCAATTGCCACCGGATCACTTGGGTCAAGTGACCCAATGTCAACGTGCAAAACAAAATCCCTCTGTGGATCGCACAACATCGTTGTGGCAGCAATCGTCACCGCCGTCTCACGCTTGTCACCGGTGAGGATCCATATGACAACACCCGCCGCAAGGAAAAATGATATAGTCTCCGGAACATCGTCCTGTAACTTGTCCTCAATCGCCGTAGCCCCAAGAAGGCGTAATTCCTGCTCAATCTCCAAACACAACTTGTGCACTACCTCGCCACGATGCGCAAGTTCCCTGCCCCCAGCTAGATATCGTTTGTTCCACTCTTGAAACTCACTTTGTGTGATGTCACGCGCTGCGATGAGGAGAGTGCGCAAACCACATAGAGCCATATCGTGGAGTGCAGTGTTTAAGCTGCGCATGTACTCCTGTACATCACTTTTGGCGGAGAGATGGTGGCAGATCGAGCTGTCCGCACCTTTTGTGAAGAAGAGAATACGCTCGGTTTGACGTTCCTGCACAACGATACTCATCATCTTCCTTTCTGGTGTAAATTCTAGCGTGGCAAGAATGTCGAAGACAAGTCTTTGACCCTCCACATTTACCGTCATTGAGCGTGAAGAGCGCTCTACCAGACAGAATCCATGTTCCGCAGCAGTTGTGACGAGTGCCACTTCGTCAGGAGAATTGCCCTCGTATACAACGCCAAAAGGCGAGCTGGCGTCCGGGAACGGCTGAATTGTGTGACAGATAGAAAGTGCGAGGAAGTACTCTTCTGCTGCTGCACGTGTCGGGCTCTGCTTTTCAAGCAGCTTCAGAGATGCCTCTCTATCTTCGCTCCGAATGGAGTGACCCTTGATATCCCCAACTTTAAACTTCATGACGTTCTCCGTCAGGGTTCCAGTCTTGTCGGTGAAAATAAAACGAGCCACTGCGAGTTGCTCATTCAAGTTGGATGTGTTGGGTCTGCAGCGGTGCCACCTTCCACAGACATACTCTACCATTTTGGTGTCGCGCCGCATCCAGTGTGCCTGGGTCACTTTGCATACCTCGATAGTCACGAAGAGCGAGATGGGTATGAAATAGCTAAGAAGAATAAAATACGTGATGTAGTGACGAATCCAGAGCGTCGGCCAACTGTATCGTTGTGTGTACCACACCAGGTACCAATGGCTGTCATGGCATCGGCTCCAACTGAGTGCTAGTGAAGACAAAACAATAAGAAATATGTTCTGCAGCCCAAACACAATGATGATCAGAGTGTTTAGTCTTTGGTCTAAATCTGAGCTCTTGGGGAGCCTTTTCCTTAAATTTCGAAACATCTTTGTGTCTCTTCCAGCATAGATGACAAAGGCCCACATCCAATCGGTGTTACGAAGCACACAGCCACAGTAGATAAACTGGTTGAGATCAACGGCGTATTCTTCTCCTTCGTAGTCAATCCTGCCGGTCCACGACAGCAGTCCAGGGTCAGGAGGCGTCGTGTGCATTGTGATGCGTGCCGTCTGCAGTTTCTCCAATGTGCAAAGCGTCCACGTCGGCTCGATGGCCCTTCGACACTTGAGGCTCACCTCACCGTCGAGATTGCATGTATCGATAAACACCTGCCCATCTTCCTCCGAGGTGGAAAGGCAAAGCAAATCCGCACGCACCTGCTCACCGTTGTGCAAGCGAACAATGTCTCCCACACACAAATCGCGAGCCGCGACACGTTTCACCTCGCCATTCATCAGCAACTCTACTTCGGTGGAATTCGCCTTCTTGTCCGCCTGGTGGCGCCGATATTCTTCAGATCCCTCCTTGATAAGCGCGATTGCCACAACAAACACAAGCGGTGCGATGGCCGTTGCGGGGGACACGGGCGAAACGCCTGGTAGGAGGGAGAGTATCATACATACAAAGAAGTAAAAATTACTCACCTTCTTGAACTGCATGAGCAGTGCCAGCGGAAGGAAGGTGAGCATGGTGTATTCCGATGTCTTTATGAAATTGTCCGGGAAGCCGAATTGCGCATTCAGCTCGCGATCATTCATGTAAAGCAGCACCTCTCTGTTAGAATCTTCCCCCTCCTCCTCCGTGCCCCCGCGGCGCATGCAGCCCCAGCACTTTGAACAGCCATTCACCACCGGGCAACTCATTTTCCTAAAAATGCAGCCACACACACTCATGTACACGCACAGAGAAAAAAAAAAGATGGTGGAAGGGGGGAAACGCCCTTCTCTCTCTCTCGCACCAGCCCTCTGCCCTTTTTCTTAAGAAAAAAAAGGGGGGTGGCACGTTCTCAGACACCAAGAGAGAGAGAGAGAGCGTGCGTGCGTGCGTGTGTGTGTGTGTATCTTAAATATGTGCACTTATCCACCCGGCGGGCTTGCTGCGTGTGGCGCAGTCACCCTATCCTTCTATTCCTATCCTCCTTTGCCCCTCGCCTCGTCTCTTCTTATTCGTTTACCCCCCCCCCCCTCCCCCCACCCCTCTCCCTTCCGCAACTGCGCAGATGTCTCCTCCAGCGACGCCTCAGGCAACACGAGGAGCGACACACCCTCTCCTTCTCTCTCCTTTTGACCTCAGAAGTTGGTAGAAAGAGGGGGAGCAAACGACGACGACGACGAAGAGACCGAAAGGAAAAGAAAAAAAAAACAGGGGGAGGAGGCCACGGTGGAGCGCGTGAAATGAATGGATAGGCAAAACGCAATGGGCATGCTGCAGCATTAGGCTGTGCCAACGGCAAGAAAGAAATAATGCTTTCTTGGTGTGGGGATTATGACAGAAGGTGAAAGTGAAAAGCGAAAGGGGGGTGGAGGTGGAAGGAGAGGCGGCTGAAGGAAACACACACGGGATGAGGCCACTCAGTCAGATGGAACTGTGTTCGCCTCACTCCAGTAAACTCACGTGTGTTGGTAAGCTCAGCACCGCCACGTTTCCTGTTCCATCCCGCACAGCAACACGGCCGCGGCCATCCATCAGATCCTTCACAAGCTGCAGCGCCTGCGCAGGCGAAAGCGGCACAAACCCCTGCTGCTCGTATGCTGCCACCCAATCGCCACCGCCCATCACGTCGTGTATTCCGCCAGAATTCGTGGCGTTGAGACGCTTTGCCTCTTCCCCATGTTCGTGCTTACCTACTACCCCAGGCGACAATAACTCCGGCAAAAGCGGGGGCAGACACTTCACTGAGCCTTCCACTACTCGGTGCGCCGCCACCGCGTGCTCTTCTGTCTGCAATGCCACGACTGTGACGCCGCCTGGAAGATTGCAGCGGGCAACCACACCGTCGAGGGAGGCGGTGGACGATGATGGCACACATATGCAGTTGGAGTACACACAGTGCGCGAGCTGGGGTGGCAGCGGTAGAGGTGACATCACATCCCCCTCCGCCACGTCAACGCGACTGGCACGCTTAATCTGAATTGACGTATTGTGTAGTACTGGCGGCGGATCCGCATTTAGTTGCTCTAATGCAGCCGTCACGCCCGCCTCGTCGGCAAAGTGCACGTAGGCGTGCCCCTTGTGTTCTCCCCTATGTGAACCGTGCAGCAGTTGAATGTGCGTCGCACCTGGGAATAGGTCCCTGAGGAAAACCTCCATATCGCTGGCGGGAATATCCTTGGGCAATTTGGACACAAACAGCCGGTGCATGTCGAGGCCGGAGGAGGAGGAGGAGGAGGAAGAAGAACAACAACAACAACCAACGAGAGCTGGGGAAACCCTACTTGTTCCTTCACCTTCAACTCCGGACACATGTGGTGTGGTGGGAGATGTAATGAACGCGAATTGCATCAAGAACGACAAAACAAAACAAGAAGAAACACACACACACACACACACAAAAAAAAAAAAAAAAAACGGTCGAGAAGGGTTGCGGGTGGGTGGGGGGTGGGCGACGGAGATGCAGACGGAGAAAACAGTACGTGCAAAGGCAGCCGAGTGCGTCAAGGCGCACCCAATGCGAAAAGATCTCGTCCACGCCATGTCATGTCAGATGCCCCCTTTTGGCTGTGAAGGCAAACACGACAACCATCTCAGCTCTCCATCACACCATCCGCATGCTGCTCTTCTCCTTCTTGTTCAGCACCATCACCACCAACCCACATATTCTTCGTGTTCTTTTTTTTTTTTTTGTCAGGTCGTTATATCTTTTCACCTGCCATTTTGTCCAAGGAGCCTTGCAAGGATCTCTTGATTCTGCGCCTCGATTCGGTCATTTTGGCGCTGCAGGCGTTGAAGATCCACCATTACGGCGTTGATCGACGCAGATGACATGTCACTCGCGGCGCTTCCAGCACTTCCAGGACGTGTCTGCTGGCGAGACTGTACCCTTGCATATAAGCGGTTCACACTGGAGAAGAGTTCCTCTACTGTCTCATCATCAATGTCATCCTCTCGCCCATCACCTCCTTGCCGCTGCTCGTACGCTTCGGCGAGCTCCCTGAGTCTGTCGCGTATCTCCCAGGATTTCACCCGCATGGAGGCTGACAAGCCGGAGGTGATGGGAGGAATAGGTGTAGCAGCAGTTGTAGTGGTAGTAGTAGTAGTAGTGATTGGCACTTCGTGGAAACCAGCGACGGGATCGCAGTGCAGGTGCGGCTGCACTGCGATCTCACGTTCGAGCGAGTCGATGTTCACGTCATCATCCTCCGGCGTCTTCATTGGGCTTATTGATGGCTGTCCCTTCCGTGTGGGACTCCGCACTCCATAGGCAGGGACATCGGTGAACGTTACCTTTGCACGTTCGCGAAGAAGCAGATCAGCTGCGAGCGATGGTGACATGTCCGCCTCACTCTTATCGATGGTGCACAAGTTAAAACTGGGCTTGGACTCTACGGAGGTGAGTGCAGAGACATCCACCATTGACGTAGACACACCCACGTCTGCTGCGTCAGCCACGCCAAGCACTTGCGGCAGCTCACTCGGAGCCCGGTCGCTGTCCCATTTGCGCAGCGGAGGGAGGTGGTCGTTCGAAGACGCAGAGGGTATCTGGAGGATGCTTTCCCCCTGCGTCAAAATGAGGACTCCGCTGGTGCTCGTAGTTGTTTCTCTAGTTGTCATCCTAGTCGTCCTTGTGCATTCTGAACCCACGGACGCACCCTTAGCCGCATCATCAGTTGGGTGAGCACCGTCGCGCTTCCTTTGCAGACAGCGGGTGGTTTCATAAAACCCGTGGAGATCCTTGAATCGGGACTGCAGTTCAACGCTTGTCGGTCCACCACCACATGACAATGACCGTCGGGCACCTCCATGTTCTTGCCGCTGCTGCTGCTTCTGCCAGCGACCTCGTGGTGTGTGTGAGGCATTGACAACCGCTATCGTCTTTGCATCGCTCAGCGCATGTAGTGTAAGGGAGCCATTTGAGTTACACGAGACGAGATTCGCGTCGTCGATAGTGAAACCTGCACACATGACAGCCGCTGGGTAAATATCGTCCGCCATCCGCTCTGGACCGAAGCGTGCCACCAGCTGTTGATTCCTGAGACTCACGACTGAGATCTCCCCCTCACCGCGTAGTGCGACAAGGTGGCCACCTGGAGCCGCCACAGCCTCCTGCAGCTCTACGTTCACCTGGAGCGCCTCACCAACGGGCTGCAGGAGGCTGCTGTCCATAACGACGCAGCAATGACGGTGCACCACCACAAGAAAATCACCAGCCGCAGTGAAGGATATGATGTCGTCCCTGAGGAACGCGGTGTTGCCTGTCTGTAGGTTGGCGACCACATGCATCGATGCAGCACACAATACACCCGCTGCCGACACCAGATGCGTCAACGGCACAGAGGGGTTCGTCAGGCGGGTTGTGTGCAGCGCCACAAGCGAGAAGTGCTGCCTGTCCTTCCTCCAACATCCCTCAAAAAAGAAGAGATTGTTTCCCGGGGATAGTCCAACAAACCGATTCTCCTCCTGTGCAAGAAGACTCGTCAGCGGCTCTGCAACACCAAGGCGACAGAGCACCTTCTCTAAGCTCGAAGCAATGGCCAGAATCTCGTAAACAGAAGATTCGTACACAAGAAGAACGCCAAGACTGTAGTGGTACACCGCGCATGTGCTGTCCACAACCATGCTTCTGCAAAAACGTAGTGTCCCGTCATACAGTCGTAAATGGCGCGGAGACCAAAGGCACATGGCGCTTGCAGAGATGGGAATCCAGCGCAGCGGCTTCTCGTCAGGCAACACTGGAGAATACAGGTAGACACGGCAAAATGAGAGCTTCGACACTCCTGCTGCTGACACAGCGCGATAGCGTGACATGTCTCCTCCACTAAAAAAGAGTGCAAACTTGTCGCCCCCACCGCACACGGCGGCTCCTGTGCAGGTAGAGTCCATCAACCGCGACAGGAACGATGAATTTGCAGCGTTCAGTTGCTCGTTATGCCTTATTTTCCCACGAAACTCCCAGTTATCGGAGAAAAAGCGAACAAGCGCGCCACAGACGATAATATGCGCCGTGCTTCGGTACGCCGCAGTGGCTGGGCAGACCTTGCAGTCCATCCACTTGACAGGTTCACCACTACGTAGGTCATACGAGATGAGAAATCCCGCACTAGTCAGCGCCGACAGCGCGGTATCATTTGCCGCAGGCGGCACGATTGCAACGTACTCCGCCTTCTCCAGTTCCTTCACGGCACTGCAGGTCTTGCTCATCACTGTGAGGGCCCCACTGCTTTTCTCATCACCCCTCGTGGCGGTGCAGCCGGCCCCAGAACCCTTTCCGCGCACCTCAGACCGCTGCACCGACCAGAGCGCCACATGCTGCCGCGTGCAGGTGGCGAAACCAAAGGTGGTTGGCAGCGCTACAATGGAGTCTAGCGCATCCGCACATCCCCGCCACAGCAGCGTCCTCGCCCTCGCATCCCACATAGAGAGCCTGAACTGATCCGTGGTGTTCTCCCGCAGTCCACAAGAGACCACCAAGACGTCCGAACCCTCCGCAAGGCCATCAACAAAGCACGCAGCAAAAACACACCCACCGCTGAGGCATACTGGCAGCCTCGAGGCGGTCCCGCTAAGCATCGGACACGACGCGGATGTTACATACAGCCCGTTATGTGTAGTCCCAACACACAACAACTCCTTCACGGGGTGCATGTGAATCACAGACAACTTCTCGCCACTCGCCAAAGACAGCACGTGCATCGCATCTATGAAATCCGCCTCCCGTGCCAACGTGGTGTCGTCAGTGACACCATCCTTCAGGAAACACACCACCATCATGTCTGCAGTACACCCATACGCCAGCCACTTGCCACCACCACCAACGGACACAAGTGAGGGAGATGTGACGGCGTGCCCGGTGGCCATCGAAACTTGACAGACTGAGCCCCTCCCACCCTCCTTTTTTTTTTTTGTTTTTCCACTGTGTGCTTTTCGTGGCATTCGCGAAGAGGTTCGAATTGGGAAAGCAATCAATGTGAAGAAACCGAAGAGTAGGAATTGAAAGAAGAGCAAAGAAAAACCGAGGACAGAGAAGTGCAGAGCAGCAACTGACGACGGTGGCATTTTCCACCGCTGTAGCAGCCGCGTCAGGAAGAAACAAATGCAGAAGTTATCAAAGAGAAGAAAAACAAAGGAGCCACCGCTGCCGCCACCGCCACAAGAATGATAATAACAATCATAATAATATGGAAACAGCGGCGCTACAGTACATGTCGCATATCTTCAGCTGCGCGGTCACCAGAGTGAAGGAACTGCTCGAACGCCCGCTGTGCGCACCGCACGTTGTACTTGTGAAGCTCCACATTAATGCTGGGGTCTGTTGAGACAATCAGCACGTGCGTACAGTTGGTGAACGGGTGTAGGAGTGCGGTGAATGTGTCGGTCGTAATCTGAAATCCATCAAGGCTCGTCGTGTTACTCATGCAGCTCAATTTAAAGTGCTTTACGGTCTCACTAACTTCTGTTGTACGGAGTTCACACGCGGGTGAACTGAGCACGTCCCCGTCCTCACTGCCGTCCACCTTGTAGCTGTCGTCGGCATCCCTCCGGCTGACATGGGTCAGGCAAAGGAACGTGCTGCGCTCGTAGAGAGCCACTTCCATCGCATTGCAGGACGTGAGCAATTTCTTCATCTCCCGCATCAAAATGTCCCGATGGGGGATGAGGGAACGTACGACGCTGCTGTACGCAAGGTAGAGCGAGTCGAACCAGATGCTCGTGGCGAAGAATTGTATGGCCCCCGCTGCCTCGTCGCCCTTCACACGCTCGAGGATCTCCGCCTTTCGAAGCTCAAAAATCTTTTCCCGCATATCCTTCGCGACGAGGTCCATTTTGTGCAGCATCACAAATACTTTCGCCTTCGGACTGTATTGCCTAATGTAGCGCATGGCAGACTGGAAGTACTCCAGCATCTCTGGACGGCTCCAGTCGGTTGACATCCCACCGTACGCGTCGCTGCTCTCACGGCTCATGCTGTTGATGTCGAACACAAAAAGCATCACACCAACGCTTCGGAAAATATACTCTTTCTGACGGCTCAGGTACTCTGCAACGTAGCGGTGTTGCCCGCCGCAGTCCCAGAGATTGAGATACAGGTTGTTCAGCATGCGAACCTGGCTCTGGTCAAGAGAGATGGTGATGCCAAGCCTCAGTGTGTCGCGTGGCAAATAATTGTCAAAGATGATACTCCGCATGCACGTCTTCCCGGCCCCACCAGGGCCCATTAGCAGCAGCTTCTGAATGTGGTCTTCCATGGTTTCCCTCAAATCTGAAGAGCCCCTCCACTAACAATAGAGAGAGAGAGAGGAACACTCGCGCATACCGCAGGAGACAAGCGTTATTAAAAACACACGCAAAAAAAAAAAAATGCCACCACCTGTTGCCCCACCCCGTCGTCATATTCGCGTTTCGATCTTGGCATTCGTCAAGTCCTCTACTTTCAGCAACACCACTTCACATTTAGCCGTGCAAAGATGCAAAAAAAAAAAAAAGTAAAACTCTTTTAAAAGAAAAAAGTCGACGCCACCACCACAAATGCCGAGAAGACAAATTCCCCAGATGGTTTTGTCGGTCATGGGGGGGGGGTGGGCATGAATTGGTGTGCATGGCAGCTGCCGAGCTGAATTGCCCACGCCACTGATACCACCCAGACTGTTGGTGATGCCGCGGAAGTTCAGCGCAGAGAAAATGAGTAGCAGACTGCCATTGTGTGCCCAGCCATAGCCCTCTCCAAGAGAATCTGGTGTGCTCAGCACATTTAAAGAGAATCAAACTGATTCAGTCGGCACAATTCCTCAGCGGCCACCCGACCGTACATGTAGCCCCACACACCCACGCTGACTCTCGGTCTATGCAGACACAATTCGTGAGAAAGAGGGAACGTCCCATGGGGGGGCGGCGGCGAGGAATCACGTCTTCCGTGTCCACAAACAGGTCCCTGAGGGATTCTGTGAGGAAGGAGGAGGAGTAGTAGTAGTAGTAGCGGCGGCGTGAAGCGAGCCCAACGGGAGATCCACTTTAGGTTGCGACGTCGCCCCCTTCCACTCTTCTCATCGCCTGTTTCCAGAACCGCACCCGATCACGCCCAAGTGGTGTTAGCCCAATGGCTGAAGTGCAACACGGAATGATGGCAGGAGAGGAGGGAAACGGAAGCACCTCAACTCAGACGCACAAACAAGAGAACCAGAAACAACAACACCTTAGCCAAGTGGAGAAGCCGCATCGCGGCGCTAATGTCTAGCACCTGACAGGTACTTGTCAAACCCTCCGGGAAGCCAATACTTCCACAACCTGGCACGCAGCTCTACTGCGCCCCATTGCCTTGAAGGTCGAGAATGGCCAACACGTCCAGCACCCAGTTTGGGCAGCGGAATCCACTCATGCGATCCGCATAGCGGATACGCGTTGGCACGTTGATGGAGCCTGCGAAGGCCAGCGATGTGCCCACATCCCGTTGCAGGGGTGTGTCTCTGGAGCTGCCTGGCCACGAGTGTTCGCGCCCGCCCCCAATCAGAACCAAAAGTGAGCAGCCTACGGGAGAGTCCTCGGCCTGCGTGGTGTGGTGCCCATAGAAAGGGCAGGCGACTGTGCATAGGGAGGGGTTTTTTTATAGCGGGCAGCGTGTTTCCAAGTGGAATGTGAGCGCCCCTCAGTACGCACTTGAGCGTCTGCGTGAGTGCACTTCCACTCCCCACACCACCACCATCAGGGATGACACAGCTGCCGGCGTAAGGCCCCTCCCAATGAGGGAAAAAAAAAACCTGCCAACAGCAACAAATCCTCGAGGCAGGAAAGAAAAAAAAAGAAAAAACAGAATAGAAACTAAAAAGGAAAGAAACAAAAATTTTTCAACCAAACAAACGAGCAGAGCAGGAAAAGCAAGAGCGGAAATAATTTGAACGCCAACATTGGATGCAGAAACCATAAATGCAAGCAAGCTCAAGGAGAGAAACGACAAGAAGGAAAGAAAGTGTTTCCACATTCAGACTCTCCTTTCCCTCCTTTCCCTCCTCCCTCCTTTATTTCTGTCGGAGAGATGCGGCACACAACTCAGATGGCAAATGGAGGCGATTGGATCTGCGGGAAGCCGCCAGCTCATATTCCTGCATGGAGAACACACAGTGAACCGAAGAGACACGGAGAAGGAACCCTCGTTTGGCCCCTCCAATTCTAAATTCTTCTCTGTCTTTTTGTTTGTTTTGTTTTTGTTTGTTTGTTTTACGGCCTTCTTGCTTCAGTTGTTTGTTTGTTTGTTTTTTCCTCTTTTTCCGTTCTTTCTTTCTTTCGTTTCCTTTTTTTTTGTTTGTTTGTTTGCGCCTTCTCGTTTATGCACCCCCCCCCCCCCCCCCACCCCCCCGTCCTGCTTCTGCACATCTCATCGAATACAGATATATAGATAAATATATGCATATATCTCTGTTTGCATGTGCGCGTGTGTTTACCCGAAACCACAGCCATCTCATGCGTGCATAGACACAACACACCCGCCTGTACGGCGCTTCTCTTGTCCCCTTCTGCCCTCGTCTCTTCCTCTGCATCATCCACTACATCCCTTTGTTGCTGTCCTTTTATTGGGGTGGGGGTCCTCTTCTCTCGGTTTAATACCTCGAACCCTCTTCCGGCTGCGGGAGCTTCTTGTTCGCGGGCTGCGTCATTTCACGGCGCAACTCGGCAAGGCACTTCTCCATGGTGTAGACGCGCTCCCAGTTCTTGAACAGATGAAACCTCGTCTTGTCGACTGTGCCGTCAGCGTTGACGCACGGTAAATTTACACGGCTGATGAATTTTATATGTGGCGGTTTCTTTGGGTAATCCTCATCACAGTAAATTTCTAGCGAGAGAATGCGGTGCTCAAATGTAGTGCCAATCGGTCCAACAATCGTGCCAGTCCAGTTGTGCAGGTAAATGTCATCCGTGCTACTAATGCCAACCGACACATTTTGGTTCGACCCCGTTCCCTTCTCGCCTGCCTCAAGCTCCTCCAGCAGCCGAAAATTACGCGGGACCTCCACCATTTGTTGTTGTTGTTGTGGCCGTCGGTGTTTGGTCAAGTGGGTATGCACGAGCAACGAGTAGAGACGCGATCAAGCGATTCTAAAGGAGAAATAATATGTGGAGTCCAATGTACAACATGTGCAAACAAACAAAAAGGCAAAAAAAGAGAGAAGAGTGCAACACATACAAGTTGCATTGCAAAGGGGGAGAAAATAGCAACAACAACAACAACAACACGCATTCAATGAGAGGTGTGAAGCACGGCGACAGAAGGAGAACAGTCGCAATCCGTTGCATCCCCTCCCCTCCCCACCCACTTCAGACACATGAAACACACACACACACAAACACACATATATATATATGGACGCGGGGAGATAAAAGAGAGGAATGGAGGAATCAATGAAATGAAAAGGAAGAAAAAAAAAAAAAAAAGAAGAACTTGGCGTGCAAACAAACAAAAAAAAAAAAAAGAGAAATATACCGGCTGTTATTATTGCGATGCCTGGCATTCCCATTCATATATCCATATATATATATATATATATATATATGAATATATTTATACACCTCTGTCTTTATGTGTTTGTGTCAGATGCATGCCAGTCGTCAACGCACGCTCGACACCATCCGTGCATCCATCGCTAGTTCGCAGGAGAGCAATATCCCCCACGAGCCCCCACCCCCCCCCCCCGCCCCTCTTTCCTTCACTCTACCATTTCCCATTACCCACCCCGGTCCTCTCTGATCTGTTCGGGCTTCTACTTGCTTGACTTTATTTCCCTTTGCTTTGTTTTGTTTTGGATTTCGGTGTTATTATTATTATTATTCATTCTTCCATTCATTCATTGAACGTTCTACCGCGAGTGGCGCCGTCACAGCGGCCCTCGCCAACAAAGAGAAAGATACAGGGGTGCTGTGCACAAATATAGATCTGCCGCCACCGGCCAAACAACACAAAGGGGGGGGGGGGGGGGGGGACCTCCAGCAGACCTCTAGCCCCTCTGGGTCCGTCTGGCTGGCTGGCGCAATGGCTGCGCGGCGAAAGAAAAGCAAAAGGGAGAAAGTGCGCGTAGTGGGCAGATTTCCACGAGCACAAACGTCCATTGCACGCACAAAGTTATCGGTCTATCCCCCCACCCGCCACCCCCTCCAGTGACTTCGGTGACCCGCACGTCTGTCTCTCTCACACACACACTCTCTCTCTTCTAATTCCCCGCGAAACCCAGATCAATTAAGATAATGGAAGACGGTGAATGCAAAAAAGAAAAAAGAAAAAGGGCGTTGGAACCGACAAATCAAATGAAGAGTGGCCTTTTCTGCAGAGACGAAGGAGGAAGGAGACAATTAAGATTCATTCGGGAATATCGTCTCATCGCGGCCGTCAGCGAAAACCACCTTGTAAATACCATCAGGGTAAAGAATCTCCTTCTTGCCGTCCGGAAGATGCCGCTCGATTTGGCCAGAGGAATGAAATTGAAATATCTGCACGCCGTCGGCATGTTGCACATGCGTCGTCTGCGCAGCAGCGTACCAGTACGTGCTCTTTCCAGACGGAAATGTGCGCTTGATATCTCCGTTAGTGAAGTACAACACAACGTGCCCCGATGGAAGAATTATCTTTCGCGTCCCATTTGTGTAGTTAATCTCACGCTTGCCGCTGCGGTACAATACCTCGCGCTTATTGAGGTTCTCAGCTAGGGTCGCTTGCGACACTACAACGTCGTTGGGAAAGTCCTCCACGGGTGCGATCTCATCGTCAGCCACGAGCTCCGCCGCCGTCGGAGCCCGGCGCGGTTTACGCGAAACGGCAGGGGGATTTATTGGTGGATCCCTCCGTTGCAACGTGTTGGCGCTCAACTTGACGTTCGGCGCACGAGGTGTGAGAACAGGATGCCCAGAAGACCGCCGTTGACAGCGCAACTCGTGAGCCTTACCGTCCGCCTCCTCCGGTTGGTGCTGCTGTTGTTGTTGTTGGTCCGTCCTGCGGCGGGAGCTCTCCAGCACGCGCTTCCGCTCCCTCTCCTCGGCCTCAGCGCGTCGTCGTTCCTCGGCCTCCACGCGCTTCCGCTCCCTCTCCTCGGCCTCAGCGCGTCGTCGTTCCTCGGCCTCCACGCGCTTCCGCTCCCTCTCCTCGGCCTCCACGCGCTTCCGCTCCCTTTCCTCGGCCTCCACGCGCCTCCGCTCCCTTTCCTCGGCCTCAGCGCGTCGTCGTTCCTCGGCCTCCACGCGCTTCCGCTCCCTCTCCTCGGCCTCCACTGACTTGGACGCGCTTGGTGCCCCATCCTCTATCCCGTAACTTTCTTCACTATCCGACTGCGTTTCAGAAATGCTACCTGGAGGCTGAAGACGTATGCTTGGTCCGATTTGCAGCAATTGGGGCGACTTCTTGCTACCTCTTTCAAGGGCTGTAATCTGCTGCTCCCTTGCCATCTCCAGTAGCTCCTCGTTGCGCCGTGTCAAAGATTCGATTTCTCGTCGCAGACGGCTGGTTTCTGCCTTCTGCAGCTTTTGCGCCTCCCGCATGCGCATCGTCATTCCCTCCAGCTGCTGTCGAAGGAGCTCATTCTCTTGCGTGAGCTTCCGGTTGGAATCCCTCTCTGTCTTCAGGAGCTCCATTGTTGATCTGTAGCGATCCTCTATTACCTTGACGTCTTTCTTGGCTTGCCGATGCTCCGATGCTCTGACTTCGACCAATTCTGCGCGTTCCTCCTCAATTTCCTGCTCCACATTGCTGCGGTACTCGGCGAAGCGCTGTCGCTCACGTTCTAACTGCAACTTGAGCTGCTGATACCTTCCCCGCTCCTCCTTGGCAGCGCGCAGCTCGTCCTCAAGCTGTTCTACTATGCCATCCTCTTCCCGCGACCACCGGTACTCTTGGCGGCGAGGGTGCCGGAAGTAATTGCGGCTGTTGCGCGAGTACTCCTCCTCGTGGTCTTCAGGGTCTTCGTACTGATGTTGAGGTGTGCGGCGTGGGAAGCCATTTGCTACATTGTCACCTCTCCGACGCCGCTGATGCTGGTGCGATGGTGTAACCGCCCAATCCATGTCAGCGTGATCCTCCTCCCACCGTGAGGAGGTGGAATGACTATGGTTCATTTTGGTGGGCTGCCCCACCGGCTCCACGGACCTTTCTAGCTCCTCAGGAGAGTACGACCTTCGCGGCTTCGCTACGATGTGATTGTCCCCATTCGTCTCGCGTAGGTCATTGCCACCTCGATCGGACCGTGTTGAATTCTCATGTTGTTGTTGCTGTTGTTGTTGTTGCTGTTGTTGCGGCCTGCTCTCCGGCGTACGCACCATCTCATGGACTGAGTTTGATTCGTCGCGCGCAGCAGCATTTGGTGGTGGAGCACGCCTCGGCACCGCAACGACGACCGTCTGAAATGGGTCTTGATTCTTCCCCTTGCGCATATCGTTCGCGATAGCCTCACGCAGTGATCGAGAGCCGCGTCGCTCTAAAGACGGGCTTTCATGGGAGTTGTTGTTCCCACCCGTCGGCGACTCTGGGACGCAGGCGTACGAAAGCCGCCCCTCATCCTTGCGCAAAAACTTAAAAGGTGCGTTTTTCGGCATACGCTTCTGTGATGCAGAGATCGTCACTCCTCGCGAGGACGATGGGCATCGGCCCGATCGTAACGCCCCGAAGTCAGTCATACCGTTCGTGCCTATTACCACTACCACTACAGTGGCGACAGCAGCGTATCACAGAGGGGTACAAGGGAGACTGGTGGACAAAAAAAAAAAAAAACGGCTGCACCGTCCTCCCCCCACCTTCGTTCGTGTTTCCGCTCGTCTGTATGCCTACTTGTCGGTGCGTACGTGTGTGTGTGTGTGTGCTTCCTACTTTCCTTTTTTCTTTTTGCTTTCCTTTACGTCTTCTGCTTATTGCTCTCACTCCTTCTCTCAGACTCTCTCTCTCTCTCTCACTCACTTTATCTCCCTTTTCCCTCGTCTCCAACCGCCTACGGAGTAGAACGGGGATTGTGTGCTGATGATACAAGCGAAAGGGAAGAACAAAGAAGAAACACAAACAACCAATGGGGGTGGGGGGGAACAGAAACGTCTCTCAGGCGGGGAACGCAAAGGCATTGGTGGCAACCTCCCCCTTCTTCTCCCACAGAAAGCAACTATGCATCGCCGTGCCTCCGTGCGTGCGCACAAGTATCACCATCATCAATACGAAATATAAATATATATATATATATATATATTTCTTTATTTTTTATATAAAAAAAAAAGAATTAAAAAAAAAAAAGAGAAGAGGCGTGGGAATGCCTCGTGTTGCCGTACTCCGCATGCCGCACGTGCAAAGAAGAAAAGGGAGAGGGTTATGATGGTGAACTGGGACAGGTGTGTGTGTGTGTGTGTGTGTGCGGGTGGGGGGAGGGGCGCGGCAGCAAATGAAGACTCTATGCGCAGAGATTCGATTACAGAATCACTTGATCCACCACACGCGAGGACAACTTTTTCGGTATGACTGCAGGTTCATCTGACGGCTGAGCAGCGCTGAGCAGCAGATCCTCCGGTGGCGGTACAGGGACGAATGCAACAAGAAAAGCGGCAAAAAGAATGTACGCACACAAGACAATCGACATGAAGACAATCAGCGACAGCGCAAGAAGCCACCACAACGACACCTGACTCGTCTGCACCACAGTGGCCGTATCTAACTGGGCCGCTTGAGAGAGGGCGGGCGTCATATTACCGGCGGCCAACGTCTCCCGTCCCGCCCTGGTCGCTGAGAGCCCCTGTTCAAAGCGCGCTGCAAGC
The DNA here is from genome assembly GCA_030849745.1 of Trypanosoma scelopori. Lineage (NCBI taxonomy): Eukaryota > Euglenozoa > Kinetoplastea > Trypanosomatida > Trypanosomatidae > Trypanosoma > Trypanosoma scelopori. The sequence continues at coordinate 53,702 of JASANX010001021.1, forward strand.
CCCTCATGCGTACGCTGAAGCTCCTCAAAGACCTTCCTGGAGCCTTGTGCCACCGCCGTGCGCAACTCCCCACCAAGAGCACCCAGCTGACTAACTTCATGTGACAGCTGCTGCACACTTGACAAGAGCGCCGCGCCGCTTTTCTCCTCAGCTGCTCTTTGCTTATTTAATTCGTCGTGCACAGAGAGCAACTGCTCGGTGCACACTTCCGCGACACTACCTCGGAGAGTTGCTGCCATCTCCTGCTGCATCACCCGCTCCAGTACACCCTGCCACTCCTTATGACTCTTTTGAAGCTCCATGACAATATCTGCACTCCGCTCGCCCTGATATTTCTCCAATTCCTGTATTCTATCTTGCAGCTGCAATGCAAGCTGATGGTGGTGTGTGTCAAGCTTCTTGCTGATGTTATCAAGGTTGTCATGCAGCCGCTGCACGTAAACCTCAGTGGAGGAGGCAACGGCCGTCTCAACAGATCCCAAAAGAGGCACTATCACCTGCTGAATCTTTTCATTAACTTGTCTAACCAACTCCGCCTCAGCAGCAGTGACATCCTCCGTCAATTTGAGACGATTATTTTCCAGTGCCTCCAACAGTTGAGCCGTGTTCTGTGCTCCCACTCCTTCGAGATTTGCCGCCGCAAGAAACAACCGCAGGGCAACCAGCTTTTCCCGCATTTCCTTGGCTTGTACACCGCGGGTGGCGCTCACAAGCTTGATAAGGGCATCAATTTCTCTAATTTGTCTATTCACCTCACCTGTCACCGGGCCTAGTGGCTGCGGGGTTTCCTCTACAGCCGCAACAGACGCCTTACCGCCGTCGAGTTGCGTCAATCCGTCAAGCGTTGTCTGAAGCGCCCGAAATTGTTCACCCAGACGCCCCTCCATCGCCTCCAAATCCTCGCTCGTAACCACTGAAGCAACCGGCAAAGACGATTGGAGCGCTGGCTGCGAATCCCCCGCCAGAGGCCGGTACTCCTGCAGTTTTGAAAGAATTTCCTGCGTTGTCGCGGAGAGATTGCCGAGCTTCGAATCGAGCGATTCCAGAGATCGCAGTTGTTTTGCCTCCTCAGCCTGATGTCTCCGCAGTTCATCTTGTAGCGCCATGCCATTAAGTGATCGACCCACTTCGTCCAGCTTCACGCGCATGGACTCCACAGCGGACGCCACACCCTTGTCGTCTGATGCAGACGAAACCAGCTCGTCGATGCGCTGCCTCGCAGCCAACAACTCCGCCTGTAGTTCACTGAAGCGCCTCGATATTTCCGTTGTCATTTGTGCGTGCAGTGCCTCCGCCCTGACTTCTGTTGTGCTTAGCAATATTTTTACCTCCGAACTGGAAGCCGCGTTCTGGCGTGCAAGCTGCGCCACACTCTCGTTGATGGACGCAAGCGCCTGGGTGACCCTGCTGTTTTCATCTGTCGCATTTTTTATGCTTTCCGTCACGCCCTCGAGAACCACCTGTGCACGAGCACCCCGTTCTTGCTCCGCCGAGAGAGCCTCATGCAGCAAGGTCTCAATAGACGCCAACTTCGTCTCCAGCGCCTCCGGAGACTGCCGTACTGCTTCACGAACTTCCTCATGCACGGTGTTAAGTGATGACAGCAGCCTAGCCACGTCTCCAGAGATGATGCCTTTAACCTCATCTGACAGGGTTTGGTTGAGCTGCGTCAAATGCTGTTTTTGTTGATCAAATCGCCCTCCCACAGCCTCTATCACACCCTCGACCGTGGTTTGTGTCATCTCCTGCTGTTTGTCCAACGCCTTCTGCACATCACCAAATATCCCGTCAAGGTACGACTGAAGAGGTGTCAGATCAATCTCCTGTGCGTATCCCATCTCCTCACGCACTGCCGCAATTATGGTCTCCTTGAGACCCTCCAAACGCTCCAACACGGCTCCATCTTCCTTTTGAACCGACGAAGCCTCCGCCAGTTGTTGTTCTTGTTCTTGTTCTTGTTGTTGTTGATGTAGGGATACAGTATCACGCACGGCTTCTCTAACACTATCAGCAATTGTCTGAGCAAGTGTGATAAGTTGATCCTCATCCATCAGCGGCATGTTTCCCTCCGTCTGCATTGGTGCGGTCTTGGGTGCTTGCGTGACCTGAGCTGCGGCCGCCAGCGTATCTAATTTAGGACCAAGCACTTTTGCAACGGCATTCGCAACAAGCTCGATATCGCTGTCAGTGAAACGTGGAGCGGGGAGTGATATCTGGGGCGAGGATTCCTCACGTGGTGGCAATGAGGCAATAATGCTGGCGCTAATGCTCTGAGCCAGGGTCACCATACGCTCATCATCAAACTCCTGCAGCGGTGGGGGAACGTCCCGGATGGCTGGCGTGTGTTTCTCCCGTAACACCTTTTCCAGTTCAAGCAACCGACCTGTCAGCTCCTTCACGTCCACGTACTGCTCCTTTAGTTGCTGCTCGACTGTTGAGATCACTTGGTCTGCCAGTGCGTTTAGCTTGTCACGGTATTCTTCGAGCTGCGACACACTGCTATCTATAGTATTTGTCGCAGAAATGCCAGAGCCCACCTCGTGAAGAGCACGCATGAGCTCCTTCTTCAGCTTCGTTATGCTGACCTTCACCTCATTTATCTCCGTCACGCTTATCTGCTGCTGATTGTGAACCTCCATCATGAGCTCCTTGAGGTCCGAAAACCCCATCGTCGCCTCGCGCATCTCCTCCAGCCGTTCCCCATATGACGCCAACAATCCTTCCAAAGCCCTCTCACTCGGGCTGGACTCGGTATGTGAGCTCGCGGTATCTTTGCTGCGCATCTCCTGAAGTAGATCCCACACCTCACGCCGCGTGTCCTCCACCACCCGTATCATGGCACTTTTGACAACATCCTCAATCGCCTCGATGCTTGGAGGCTGTGGCACTGAAGTCTGCATGGGGAACCTCTTTGCAAGCAGGTCTTCTAGGGAGACGATAAGGCGTTCTTGGTGCAGGTGTGACGCCTGCTCAATGGCTGCGACGACGTGCACGCGTACGTCGTCTGAAACGGGCTCCGCGTTTTTAATGGCTGCGAAATTCGCCTCCAACGAGCTCTTCAACGAATGTTCCAGGTTGGCCAGCGTTGATGCCACTCCTTCTACAACTTGCGAAAGGCGTTGACGCTCCATGACTTCCTTTTTAATAGGAGTTGAGAGGCGTTCCGCGCGAATTACATCCGCCACCCTCGCACAGATGAGATTCGAGTTCTCCTGCAGCATGTGGGAAAAAGACACCTCCTGTGTGTGTGTTGCAAGAAGAAGACGCTCCATCTCCTGCCGCAAGCAGCTCGCAACCGCATTCACTACGCTCGCTGCTCGGCTGTCCTGCACTGCTTCAGCGGCACACCCACTCAATTCCAGCTGCTCCCTCACCTGATCCACGACCACAGTGGCCATGGAGGCCAGCTGATCGGGTGCAATCGCCATGATCCCTTGTTGGAGAGCCATTTCACGGGGGTCCTGCACCGGCGTTGTTGCCGCCGTCGGTTTCTTACTGTCTAGAGGGGTGAGAACACTCACATCGGCAGAAGAGAGGGAAAGGACACGTCGCTGCATTTCGGCGTCCATAGGATGCAGTGACGTTTCCAGAATTATCTTCTTTGCCGTGTCCACACCCCGCAGGAGGTGTTTCGTGGGGCCATATCCCTTTGAACGCAGTGTCATTGCCTCTGCAGACAACTGGGGGGGCGACGAAGAGAACCATCTATGTCCTACCCGACTTTGCACCGTTTTGTTAGGGACCTTCGCTATGTACTTCATTGCTTCGAAGATAGATGCCTTTTCGTAACGGGTGGAAAAGAAGAACGAATGAATGAGAGGGAGGCCACAAGTGGCGCACCAGTCGATCAACCCAAGAGGTAACCAGAACTGCTCTGCTTGGCACTTGCGGCCAGGGACGAAAAAGCAGGGAAGAATAATAAAAAAAAAAACCCGTACCATTCAGCCGTGCAAAGAACAAAAAAAAAAGAAGAGATATTGCAAGGCAAAGCGAGCTCCGCCTTCGTCAACACAAATGGCACATTTGTTCCTCCGTGCTGCCAGACGTACCCCCCTCCCTCCCTCTCCCCCACCACCCACACACATGATCACCATTCTTCATGACAGAGAGAACACGAAAGGGGCGAGAGAAAGCAGAAATACGAAAGAAACGAGAAAAACAAACAAACAAACAAAAAGTCCAAACAAGAGCAGATGTTCACGTGCATACCCGTCCGTCGTCCGTCGTCCGTCGACGTCGTTATCGCACACCACCATCCCCGAGTGCTGTGGTGGGTGGGGACGAACAATCATGCGAGAAAGAAGGACAACATGTATGGGTGTGTGTGTGTGTGTGTGTGAAGAGAGCGCGTCGTCTGTTGCCCCGCCGCCACCACCACCACCACCACCACCCGCCCTCGTCAAAACTTCGCTACTCCCCGGCCAACGTCAACGCCGAGGGGGAAACCCCCAACAAACAACAGAACAAGAAGAAAAAAAGGGGAAAAAAAAAGAACAGACTCTCCACCACAGTTTTTTTGTTTGTTTTGTGTTTGAGAGGGAGAAAACAAAGAGAGCTGTGAAATCAAGCGAAACACCACCGGTCCTACCTCTCAAGCATTATAATAAATATATAACAAACAAATGCACACACACACACACAGACACAGACACAGAGAGAGACAGAGAGACAGAGAGAAATCCCTCAAGAACCGACTCCCCCGCCCTCCTCCCACTTGTAAATAAACACAAATGTACACACACGCGTGTATTTATAGATATATATATATATATATTTATATAAATATATCCAAATATATAAATATATGCGCACAGACGGATTTAGAGAGCCTGCAAATTTCTCTTGCGTTCCCTCTCGCAACGCCCTCATCCACATGTCGGTCGTCAGTCCGCGTGCTCAGCCTCCTTATTCCCCACATCATTCTTCTGGTAGCTCCTCTCGCCTACAAGAGAGGAGGCGTACATTTCCATCATCCATACATATTCCCCCTCCCCTTTTTTTTTTGTCGTCGTCTCCCCTTCTAATTTTTCTTTTCCCGTCGTCTTCTTCTTCTTCCAATCTCCCCTGGCCTAGCAGCCAACTAACAGCGTTGGCGCGCCTCTACATGCTTCATTAGCTGTCGTATCAAATTTCTAACACTATCAATATTCCTCGCCTGGCGGGTAAGTATCTTGTCCACATTTCTACAGTACGTTTCAATAGAGGCTCCAGGATTCTCAACGCTATTGAGCTCAGTCATCTCTTGCTTCAGCAACTCCATCATGGCGTCGATATGACGACGATGTCCTAGGATAACCTTGTCTTCTTCCTCACCTAGGGAGTCGCCGCTCGCAAAGGAAGTCATCTCGTACGGGCTAGCGTCACGCAATGACGCCTCGCTTCCAACGCGACTGTGCTTCGGCGTCGCTCTAACGGGGCCCCCCTTCCCATACCCACTGTTGACGCCCTTCCCAGTTTGGATGCTGTCAGAAAAATTTGGGTAGTCATCCTCTCTGCAGCTAGTTGGCGCGCGCTGTTGTTGTGCGGCCTTGGAACGGTAGCCACTGCCGTAGCTGAAGAAATGCCTTGTATTCGGTGTCTCCGTTTCACGTTGCGAGAGTTGACTTGAAGATCGCGTGTTTGGTCTCCTTTCACGGGCACGACGCTGGGCAAAAGTGCCGGAGAGATTGAGTGTCTCCACCTCTTCACTGGGCATCTGCCCGATCATAATCTCCTCCGCCGCGATCCGAGAGGATTTATCCTTCTTGAGCTCCTTTACGCGATCGGCGTAGCGCAGCGTGTTGAGAGTGTGTTCACAGCTACCACTCGCGGGACTCACATTGCCTATCATCACAGTGCGACTATTTCCAGTGAAACAGTCTCGGAGCACAGCCGTTAGCTTCGACCCACGAAACGGAATGTGACGATGGTTCTGGTCGAGCGCCCGAATGCACTCCTTCAGCGCCAGGAGCGATTTGTTGATCTCCGCCCCCTCAAGACGAGTCGTACGGTCACTGTCGAGGGTGTCCGCACCGCGTTCACTACCTGCAAGGTCAATGAACGTAAATCTCCCGAAGAATCGGTTCTTGGCGTTCAACACGGTGATGTGAAGGATGGCATGAGAACGAGAGGAGTCCGCATTCATCCCTGTTGATCCCGCCGCACGAATGGAATTTCCATAGTCAATGACACGCATGAGATGGCCAGTGTCTTCCACACGGTGCTCCGTGAGACCACAGACGTTGATAACACCACGGCTATCCTCTCGGCATGCAAGCTTCTCGCGTTCGTTGAGCAAATCAAATAACTTCCCTCCGTATATCTCAAAGAAGGAAACCACGATGCTCATACCAGGTTCCAGGCGAGCATACAGATCCCGCGCAGCCATGAGATATATTCCCTCCTGGTTATCCTTTCCAAGCATGGTGTACGTTTTCCCACTTCCTGTTTGTCCGTATGCAAAGCAAGTTGCACATCCGCCTTCAAAGACGGTTGCAATGAGAGGTTTGCATGCTTTCTCGTAGACATCATGGTTGCTCTGTTTGTCGTCAAGAACCAAATCGTACGTGAAGCGGTGTTTCTCAATGTATTTGGTGAGGTCCACCTTCTGTTTTGGTTCCAGAAGAGCAATCGCACGTGTGTTTCCAGTATCTGTTGCAAGCACGTCGTAGAGACCTTCGTTGAGCTCCGAGCTGTTGAGTGGCCGCTTGCGAACAACAACAGTGATGCGACTCGTCTTGCGCTTCGTACCACCTCCCTCACCTGGTCTCCGGCCAAGCGGTGTAGGTGAGGCACGTGCCAGTCCACTGGCAGACCGGGAGTTGGGTGTAGCTTTTGCCACAGATGTATCCAAGTCATCACTCATATTGACGGGGTCGCGACGAGTTGCCGCTACCGCTGCCGTCTGCTTGGATTCGAAGAGTCGGGCATTCTCATGCTCCATTCTACGCTGCGCCCCGGACGGTGTCCCACTGCGGCAAGTTGGCGTTGTGGTTCGGCCGGTTGGTGTGCTTGTCGCATGAGAGTTGCGATCCACATTGCGTGACACCTCTGCGGGGCCGGATGAAGCGTTGGTCTGTTCCCTCTTCATGTACTGAATGAGTTCGAAAAGCTTACGACGGTCCGTCATGACGATAACGCCAACGGATTGATAGTCCTGCATGGTGAGCTGCTTGAGTTGATGCACTGTTACAACACCGCCATCGATGAAGCCCTGAACGGTATGCAAAAGACCACCCTGTTCAAGGAGGTCCTTAAGCTGCGGCTCCATTCCCTCTCTCTGTGTGTCCTCTACAACGCGAGTGTGGTGCGTAGATATAGTGGTATCGTCGCCTCTGCCTCTTCTGGTTATTCCTCTAGTTGACGTCGATGTCTTCCCCACCACCACCACCACCACCCCTTATTCGTTCCGACCTCGGCCTATTCCCTTCAGATGAAGTCTCAGAGACACCATCGCCATCATTTGTCGCCGCCACAACAACAGACAACAAACAAACAACAACAACAACGGCAAAGACAAAAGAAAAGGCGAAGGAGAACGACAGCATCAGCAGTGACAAATAAATAAATAAATAAGATGGGGCGGGGGGAAACCAGCGTGAAAGGGCAGCGCAAGGCCAAGTGAGCAGCGACACAAGAGAAGGTTCGCACCCCCTTTCCACCATTTGCTCCTCTCTTCGTTTGCCCATCGATTTAGCTGTCTTTCCTCTTTTCTTCTCTTCTCATTCCGTCAGATTTTTGGTGAATAGTGTCTACAGCGAGTGGAGGTATCGACGTACACGACGCTCTGACATGCACACACACACACATATATATATATATATATATAATGTTCCATTCGCAACAAGGTCCCACACAACCCTTCCCTTCAATTTTATTTCCCTCCTCCTCTCAGAGCTCCGCCCGTCTATCGGTTTGGTTGGCCTTCGCACATCTCATCCCCCGACTCGGCACGCACATGGGAAGAAGCAAAGCACGCGCGTGACTTTGTGTGTGTGTGTGTGTGTGTGTGGAAAAAGATGAGGAAGCCGTTTGTCCGTTTCCAAGTGGTAACGAAAAAGTGATGAGAGCCGTTGGGAGCCAACTGAGAGGCCCACGCGCCCACAGACCTTTTCTGCATTCCCACACCACACCCCCACCCCCTTGGCGCCTGTCATCTACATGCCGATCGGCTTTCTACTTTTTCCGGCAAAAAAGGATCGATACAGCGCAACCTTCAGTTTCCACAGGAAGTGGGCAATGGAGCTTGTGGGGTCCATCAGCCGCCAAAGTGAAATGAATTCGGTGCAGAAGAGTGGTGTCACCACACATGTGGAAAAAACGAGGATATAAAGTGCCTCACCGAGACGATAGGGGTTTAGAAAAAAGGTGACTACATTGAAGCACTTGGCGCCAAAACTGTGCTCACTCCTGTTGCAGCCTCTGCTACTCCCACTGCATGTGACAATATTGATTGCACCGTAAAATACCACTCGGTAGTAGTGGTAAATCAAATGAATCGGGCTCAGATCCAACCCAGACAAGAAACTTATAGGCCCATTTGCACATTCGCCACCAAGCGAAAGATAATCCAGGCAGGGGTTGCGGAGTGCCTTGCTACCAAACACAGCATATAGGGCCCACGACAGAATATTGATGCAGCTGCTGTGCGAAACGCGCCCTCGTGCATATCCCAGAACAGCTCGATGAATGTGATCCTCAATGACACCCATCTCCGTGGGGTCCTCGCTTTGCATCACTCGAACAGCCGCAAGCTTCTTGGCCAAAAGAATCGCATCATTGAAGGCACATGTCATACCGCCTCCGGTGAGTGGATGACGTTGATTGGCATGATCGCCAATTCCCACGTATCCCTTGATGGAAGGGAAGTTTGCAGGATAACGTGCAATCGGCATGGAGCGTATACCACCGACATCCTTCGAAGCAGAAATAAATTCAGCGCGCAGCTCCTCCGGAAGACACGGCGCCACCTCCTCAACAAGCCACTTGGATTGCTTCTCCAAACTTGGGAGTGACGGTTTGTTGTAGTCGACCAGCACACGGAACTCATTGGGGTCAAGGCGGTAAGAGAGAACAGGGCCTGTCTTGCAGAGGAAGACATTTCCGTGCTTCTCGTGCGGCAGCCTGGCATTGCGAAGAATGAGGCCTACAAAATTGGAGTGGTAGTGCCTGGCGGGAGTGTAGTGCTCGTATCTTGCCTTGAACTTGGATGAGCCACCGTCGCACATGATGATGAGCGGTGCCGTTGCCACTCGCCGCAGTTTCTCCTTCGAAATATGCTCAGAAGCATGAGCAGCAATAAACGGCGTCTCTGGGACTTTGTAGTCTGCATCAATGCTGTACTCTACTCCATAGGCCCGCTGCTCAAACCAGCCCACATTCTCCACCAGCACCTCGTTCACAGTGGCCTCAAGCATCGTCACATTTGCCGCACAGTTCCGCCAGACATATCCACGCAAATTGTTTACAAAGTCTCCAAAGTGAAACGAGTAGCCTTGAAATCCCGTTCTGTAGGGCAGCTTCACATGCTCACCATGCTCGTCAACCACAACATACCCGCTGCAAGGCATGCCAACGGATGCAGCACACTCCTCCATCTTCAGCTGCTTCAGCGCATTGATTCCACCAGGCTGCAAAAGCTCTCCAACAATACGATCGGGCTTTGCGAAGAGTGTGCGCTCCAGTAGAAGAACCTTGCGGTTCTGATCCGAAAGTAACTTGGCCATCACAGGCCCTGCAATGCTTCCACCCACAATAATGACATCATAATCGTAGTGGACCCGGGCACATCTAGTGCGACCGCAGTGAATGGCGCGCTTGGTCAGCACCACAGCAACTATGAAGAGCACAAATGCAACAATCCACAACATCGGAATATTTCTTTGGATCAAAAGAACAACAACAACAACAACAACAACAAAAAGGTGAGTGAGAGGGAACAAACAAACACAATCCATTTTTTTTTTTTTTTTTGGAGGGGGGAATGAAGAGAGACGCAAATAAAAAGAAAAAGAAGAGGGGGGTCGATGATCGAGGCGTGGAGAAGGTGAGGGGCGTGAATCAGAGTGTTGGTAATAGCGGCAAGGGAGAAAAGGAGAAGCAATCAAGCAAACAAAAGAGCGGAGGCAACAACAACATTAAAAGTAATGATAATCGTGCAACATGAGATGTATACAGCAACGAAATACAGCACACCACGACTGCCACTCTTCACGATAGAAGTTAAGATAATTCCTCCTGCACCACCACCAGAGAGAAGAGAAGGGAGAAGAGCAGCGCACCGTTATTTCAACGCGACAATGGCCGAAGCATCCTTCTGCATGGCATGCCGCAGCGCAAAAAACCAATTCATGGTCTCGCTTTGCCTTGTGCAGCACAACCGCAGCCGTCTCGGAGTACACTCTGTGTTTCGCTTAAAGTAAATGGAGAAGCAACAACCATCACTGCGCCAGAGAGGTGGCCTCGCCTCGCCAATACCACCCTCATAGTCCTCCAGTTCTACGTGCATAATTTCGCTTGCCGCAAGTACGGTCCACCAGCGGGTATGTTTCCCGTCTGGGGTCACCTTGGAGAAGCGCAGGACACCATCCTCAAGCTTGTGGAAGCGGAGTTGCCACATGACATGTGGCACAGAGCTGCGATACAAGTAACCAGAAAGAAATGTATGGTTGCCCGTCGGCGTGTTGGTCAGCTGCCTTGGAGTGCATGAGGGTCGCGAGGCAGACCGCCCGCCACGGGGTTCCGACCCTGAACGAATCAACAAATCAGCAGGACTGCACAGGGAGGTTTCCTCCATACGAGCACTGGTGTGACTGCAGTGAAGACAATCCTCTCGCGGATCTGCGTTTTTATGGCATTCGGTTTCGGAACAAAGAGGGGTGCTTGGCAACAAGCGAAGGGGCTGCTGCTGCTGCTGCTGCTCGGATATGTTCTCGCGCTGCGTCTTCGGTGGTGTGCCACCATCGACTTCCTTTTCCTCCTCAGTTTCCCACCGAGTTAGCAATTGTGCTAGATTGGCAGACTGATTCAACACCGCCACGGTTCCTTCCAAGAGCTCCACAAGTCTCTCGCCTCCCTTAGAAATCAGCGAGAGGCGCTGAATCGCGCTTGCGTCCAAATGCAGTGCGCTAAACTGCGCAGTTTCCTGCAGAATCAAAGCCTCTCGCGCGCTGGTTTCCTGCCACATCAAACCCAGCAAAGAGTATCCAAGCAGAGTGCCATCTACAGCAGGGACTGCGGCAGCAGCAGCAGTAGTAGTAGCAGTAGCAGTAGCAGTAGTAGTAGTAGTACTAGTGGTAGTAGAACAAAAGGGTTTCCCCTCAGACGGTGAATCCGCATGATCCAAAGAAGATGCAGTAGCCTCGAGGTGTCCAGAAATGGATGGAGCGGCCGTCGCGGGGATCACGGAAGGATGCAACAAGCCAGCCATTGTCCTGTACCACTCTTCACACATCTCCCCATATGATTCAGACTGCCTCAACATGATATCCTTCCGACCTAAACCCTCAAACTGCGCAAGCACCAGCTGCTCCATGCAGCTCATGTATGTGACATCTCCCTCGGCGGTCGAAGAAAGGGACTCCTGTGAAAGGGCAGAAGATGAAGACAGAAGCCGCTCCTCTTTTGGTTTCCGGCTTGGAATTTCCGCATGGTCCAGTGAACGCTGTATGATGTTGTGCAGATGTGTAAGTCGCTCCCTTGTGTTGGCAACGCAGCCGGTCGGAATGCACGTGGCCCCTACCGCCGATGGCAATGGCCCTGGCGTCGACAGAGACAATGACGACTCCCTGGTTCTAGCGATAACACTCCAAGCCCTCTGCTCAGACGCGGTGTTCATTGGCATTTCGTGTCGGCCGCTAAGAAATCCCACGTGACCACCACCCCCTCCAAGAGGAAAGGAACAACAAGAACAAAAAAGAGAAGATTCACCAAACGAATAATAACAAGAAGGGAAGGGTGGAAGAGGGCACACGCACACGCACACGCACACGCACACTGCAGACGCCCAAAGAGAGAAATGCATCGTCGGGGGAGGGTTAGGGAGAGGGGTTCATCTTTCGCGGGTGATGTTCGCATCCACCCCTTTCGTTGCCGTTTCTTCTGCGCAGAGCAGCAACCGCAACAGCGAAAAATAATAAAAGGAAAAAAAGAAAAAAAAAAAGAAAAAAAGAAAACAATTCCTGCGGACTCTCCCCTTTCTCCTTCTCGATGCAAGACATCCTGCATCCGTTTTTCTCTCTATGATGTGAGGCATTTCTATCGCTCCATGTGGATTAGTTTTCTCAAGCATAAACCCAAAAAAAGAAAAAAAAGGGAGAAAAGAAGAGAGGGGCTGCGCAACAGAACAGAAGATAGAGACACACAAGCAAAAAGAAGAAGCATTTTTCCTTTCGTTGCTGCTGTTGTTGTTCTTTTCCTCCTCCTTGTCTGCCTCTGTCTGTGCGCGTTTATCTTTTTTTTCTTCGTTTTCTTTCCCTTAATGGCTAGCTTGTCTGTGTTCTCGTGCCGTTAATGAAGCATCACCGCACAAGTGTCGTTACAACGATTCCACGCGGACAATCGGGCGCAGCGTTCCCATGTTCTCTCCAGCGACCACGTCACACGGAAACTCCACTTCGACATTCATTTCAGGAAACAGGCGATTCAGGACCTCCCGCACGCTACTCATGATCGCATCCGTCTCGTCTTCGACTAAGTCGCATACATCCGTATGACAATCGATCCACACACAGTCGTGCACCGTGTTGGTCAGCACGGCCAGGCCGTTGTAATTGTCATTCTGCAGGAAATGCCTCCACAGCAGCCCAAGCATGATCTGCACAATCTCCCCCGCAAATCCCTGAACAGGGTAGTTCTTCAGGTGTGTCGGTGAGAAGTTGGTGGATTTCGCAGAGAGCGATCGGTCACGCATCATGCCCTCCGGCACATCAGACTCTGTGAAGACATAGCGGCTCCCTGTGGTAACGGGAAACATGCCCTTGAAAAACTGATGACCCCTCACGTTGCGTGAGCCGTTCTGCAGTGAAGCGTCAAATTTATTTGCCGACAGGGCAACCATGTTATTGAACACATCTACACCATGGTATGTCTCCCGCTCCTTCTCAATCAGAGTGCGGACCTGGTCTTGTGTTAGCCCGGTGCTCTGACTAATCATCTTCACCCCTGCACCGTACTGTCGCTGAAATGAAAATATCTTTGCCTGCTGGCGCAGCTTCACAAATTCTGGCTCCTTGTCCCTCTTTGCCCTCTTGAATACATCGGCGTACTGAAGATCGGGGCGCATCATGGCAACACGCTTGCAGTGAAAGTCTACCTTGGAGCGTAAATCCTCCAGCATCTGTTGGTCGTTTGCGAGAACAGCCAAGGCGACCACCTCGAGTTGTGAGTAATCCGCCTCAACGCACATTCCCTTCTCCTTGTAGCGGCTGACAAACATTTCGCGAAGGGGTGATTTGTCCTCTTTTGGAATGTTCTGGCAGTTGGGATTGGCACTCGCGAGACGCCCCGTGTTTGTCTTGTTGTGTATCAGCTCATGATGAATGCAGCTGTCAACGCTGTGCACGAGGGACACCATCCCCGTGCCACCATCTGCGCTTTCATAGTACGTGCTGATGAGCTTCTCCATGGCCCGCAACTCCAGAATCGTCTCAGCTGTCTTATCTCCATGCGTCGTCTTGAAGTAATTCAACGAATCTTCGCCCACCTGTAGCTGCCGCGTAGCTGCGCTCCGAAACTTTCGCATCACCTGCTCCGCGTCCAACTGTGTCGGCAAGTACGACGCCAGGCGACCACGAATTGGCACCTCGACCACATCATCATGGGAGCATAACACCGCAAAGCTGTCGTAAACGGAGGCGCAGGTCCTACCGAGCAATGTCATCAGAGCCATTCGCTTCCGATCACCCTCTGGAAGCGAGTTGTAATATCCAACAAAGGCGCGGCGGTCACGGAGAAGAATAGGCAAATTGTCAGGTACCCTTTCGGTATCCCTGCTCTTTGATTTGCGCAACTTCTTCCCCGTTGTTTCAGCTTCAACCGCCTCCTTGCGCTGCAAGACAGCGTTGCCAATGTGAAGAAAGATGTCAATGTAAAAATTGCACCAATCCTCCGGTTTCATAGTGGCCTCTTGCAGCAATTTCTTTCGAAATGCATCAGTCGTCACATTTTTTGAAGAGCCTGGACGAGGGAGTGCCTTCATTGGAATCACGAGTTGTGTTTCATCACAGGAACCACGCGACTTCCATGCTGCCTCCGTGTCAGCACCATACGCGTGCCGGTAATATGAGAGGGTTGATACAGTGTCTGCTATGCTGATCACGTAACGCTCCCTTGCATCCGCGGTAGAACTTTGACCGTCGTGAAGTGCAAGATAGGCCCTAATTCCATCGTCCGAATGCAACAGACGCGTATATGAGAAGGGGGCATCCCTGGCCACTATCGTAACGTGCGCATCGACAAAAACGTTCGCATTCAATGACGAGGGATCGCTCTCCTCGTCTGCGGGGAGTAACATCTCTGTATGCATCTCCACCTGCTGCTCCAAAAAGGTACGCAATAGGTCGCTCTTGTCTGGCTGGCCAGCCACAATAGTCAAAGATTCGCCTGTAAGAGCATTCTTTAGAAAAAGCTTACCAATAGTACCATCCACGGTTGGGGTTATGGATGAGAAGAAAAAGATGTGGCGCCTAGGGAGTAGATTGGCAAGGGCATCGGGTTCACTACGTTTGTCATGCACTACCCTCGACACAGCCACCATTGTGCGACTCAGGGAGTCTGCCATTGAGGCACTCTTTCGAAAGCCCGCCTGCTTCACATATGCCTCGTAGTACGACTTGAATGCTTTTGTCCCCTTTTCCAGCGGCCCACCAGTAGCGATGAGGCAGTCTGCCGGGCCAATCACATATACTGGCGGACGCAGAAACACTCCCTTGGGGTAGCGATCGGCGGTGTACTCCTCCTCCGACTGGGCGAATAGCGTGTGGCGCTCAAAGATTTCCCCTGGCAATACTTTGCTTTCGCGAGCGTTGGTGTTTAGCTTCAACTTCCCACCGAAAAAGAAAGCAATCAGGTGCGGATTCGATGACCAATTGAAGTACTTGCGGCAGTCTGCCGGGATCTCCTTGGGAATTGCATCGTCAAGATGCTTTCGCAACTCCGTGACTTTCCCCATCAGTTCATTGCTTTGCGTCACAGCCAGTTGCACGTTGGTCTTGAGACCGTTGTACTCCATCTCGGTGGTACAGAGGAGACCATCCATGCGGGCTAAGACTATGATTGCCTGCCGCTGCGTGAGCGCACGCTCCATGTGTTTCTTAAAAATAAGCTCCGTGTTCTCCAGATCACCGTGAAGGTACTCCGTCAGTGTCGAATATGGAATTTCGTACGTCTCCCTGCCCATCGCCCACGCCTGTTTTACCGCGTCCAACTTTTTTGTTTGACCGCCGTACGATTTTGCCACGTCCTCCAGACCAGCCCCACGGCCAAGTTTCACCTCATGGCCTGTCAGCAAATACTCGGCGTACATCGTGTCCCAGACTTTCCCGCCACGTTTGAGAAAACGGCGTAGCTCCACATCCCGCCAAATGTGCAGCAAATCGAATTTGATGTTGTGGCCAACGATAACGTCATAATCATCAAGGGGTGGAAGGAAGAGGGAATGCTTTGATGATCCCTCAACCAGAAAGCACGTACTTGTAACACCCACATCGTCGTATCGAAGGGCGACATTTCGGCCAAAATAGCGCGACCCCATAAACACTCTTCCCATATAATCCCGGGCACCAGAGAGCACAATGTAGTTTTCCCTCGTGAAGGGGTTCGCGACACGCTTGTAGCGTCGCACAGTGGTGGTCTCAAGGTCTAGCACCAAATAGCGCCCCAACCCCAGAATCACTTTTTTTTCCCGCTCGAGTCGGTCAGGGTTCTCGTAAATATTCGAATGCCACTTCTGCAAACGAAATACCACCTCGGCATCGTTGATATTAACGTTGTTAAGGAATGCGGACCTAGTCACGTGTGCAACAGGATTCTTTCGCTCCTCTTCTTCCAACATGGTGACGCGCTTCCACGCTTGCTGTACATCCTCCTGAGGGGGAATACTATTAAGTGATGACATCAGCGCTGGTGGGACACGGTGCAGACGGTCAGAGAACAGTTTGTTCGCAAGAGCTGTAAAGCCCTGCTGCAGCTTCCGGTCGAGCATTCCCTCATCTTTTTTGAACGTGACGTCTGGAAAACAGTTGGATCGAATCACCGCCCAAGTGGCACGTGGATCTGTCTCCTCGGTTAGACCTGCTGTAACTCGCGTTCCAGGGAAAAACGGGGCCAGGCTGGGCACCTCCACCACAAAAAAGGGACACGACGGCCGGCAGCTCCGCGCAAACGCGAGAAGCTGCCCCGGTTTGGTACGACCCGTCGGGACAAAAAGCGAGATCGACGAGGTGCCCTCACCATATATCAGACCATTAAGTGTATTGCGTTTGGCCGTCTCCTCAGCCAAACTTCGAATCATGTGAACGGACTGCACTCTCTTTTGTGCGTCGTATATTGTGACAATCATCGTGTATCCCTCTGCAATCGTACCCTTGCCAACCCTCACGTTGATATCCACCACAAAGACATTAACAGCCTTCACCACACGCCGCACAATCTGCTCGATAGGGTCCAACACCTTGCGGTTCCCCGTCGTGCCAAACTTCTTGTGAATGTTGAACAGAACACACCAGCAAAGAAGAGCATCCCGCGCCGCGCTTACGGAATCCGCACAATCAGAGGAAATGTACGATCCCGTTGCGAAATCAAAGACCAGGGGGTCCACGGAGGAAGGACTAAACATCACCCGTGTCAACAAGAAGGCGGCGTGCTCCAGACTGGTGGGAAGGTTCATGCCTCGCACAAACTCCTGTTGATTCTTTAGCGAAAGAAAGGTGATCCCCCAAGTGTCTGGAGCCACCACAATTCGCTTTCTAGATTTCTCCTTGATGACGATTGCCGCTTCCCTGAGAATATCAGAGGCATCGCTTGGAAACAAGATACCCGCAATGTAGTCCTCACCGATGCGTCCATCCATCCAGAAGGCCGCCCTCCACAGCGTATCCTTCTTCATGCAAACGAGCTCATTTGTTGCAGGGCAGTAGAGAGAATAGTCATCAGTGGCAGGGTTCCACCCGAGCGTGAAGAGAGCATATTGGGCTCTCGCCAGTAGCTCCTTCAACTCGGACTGCGCGAGCGCGTCAATCAATCGCTTGGGAGAACTTGATGGTAACGGGTGTGACAGAGGCACGGGAGCTGGCGCGTCATCCCGACATGGCTCCGCTGCTTCAACCTGTTGTGAGATTGCACGTCCCACGGCATGCAAGGTCTGAGTGCTTGGAGAAAACAGAGGTGATGATGGTGGTCGCGGCAACAACACCAGCTGCTTCGGTCTGAGCACCCGTCGCAGCATCAAGTGTATCTAATATATATTTTTATGTAATGTCGGTGCATGCGTGCAAGTGAGTGAGTGAGTGAGAGGGCAAATAAAAAGAAAAACAGGAAAAGTGTAGCAGAAGAGTCGTATGAGTGTGTGTGATTGTAAACACGGGAAAGCAGCTGCTGATGAAGCCGAGTGTCATCAGTGGAGTGAAAACACCCCCACACCCCCGGTTGGCTGCAGGGAAGCAAGCAGTTACGAGGAGGAATCCTCTACGGGGTACATTGTCGGGCTCACCGCCGCGTCGCGTCGCGTCGCATCTGCAACTTTTGCGCAGAAGTCCTTGTGTACATTTCGATGGAGACACGCAGTCCACCCACCCGACTCCCCATCATCGGGGAGGGAAACAAAACAAAACAGCAACAGCAACACACACACACACAACCCCCCCCCAAAAAAAAAAAAAAAGAAAGAAGAAAAAAAGAAGAATAAGAATGCCAAAGAAGAGAAGAGGTGTAAAAAAAAAAAAGGACAAAATGAAGCCGACAGGTCGGGCACCTTCGCTCGGCCCATTGGAATTATTCCACCACATCGAGAATAAGACCGACGCCAGCAATTGTCCACTTCTTTTCCGGTTGCTTCGTCTTGAGCCAGAAGCCCACAACAAAGCCGGGTCCGCGCTGCTGTGTCTTGTACACCGGACACTCGTACTGATCACGACGGTCAATCTTCGACAGCGGCAAGGAACGCACCGTCATGATGGGCATTTTGGGGTAGAGCTCCTTCATCCTGCTCTCCTCGATGCACGATGACGCAGAGTCCCAGCGTGCACCTTCCATTGAGAGACCAGAAATGTGGCAGCCGTCACGGGCACTTGTTTCAATCTGATCTGCAGACTTCTTCAGCACATCCACCACCAGTGCCATCTGATCAAGATCAAAGCTGTTGGTGATGGATGTGGTTTGCATGATGGCTGTCAGGAACGACATAGGGTTGAAGAAGAGTGCGATGTTCGTCACCTTTGGGGTCTGCAATTCGCCGGTCCAGGTCATCAATTGATCGTTGCGCAAGAGGAAGTTTTCCATCCACAACCCAAGCGCACGCAACGACAGAAAGGACACCTTTTCCCAGACAGCTGGAAGTTTGTCAAGAAATATTTCGTCAAAGAGCAACTGCATCGCTGCAGTCATTGAGAGGGCACCCTTGAGACCAAGATCCAGCTCCTCCAAGGTTGTTTTAAGTGTTCCAATGAGGACATTCATGCGTTCACATTCCTGATAAAACACGTGCTGTTGTGGTGTGCGCTCATCCTCAAGACGCTCCGCCAGGTCCAGGAGATTATACGGCTCCGGAAGACGCTCACGAAGCTCATCAATCTTGTGCTGCACGACCTCCTGCGGACTTAACATGTCGGCACCGGACTGCTGTTTGGGTTGCAGTTCATTGATGGTGCGGAACAGCACATCCGCCTGCACAGTGCGGTAGTTAATTTCCGCGTTGGGGTGAAGACCAAAGAGAAGTGGCGACTCGGGTGGAAAGTCTTCCGCGTTGGTCAACCAATCCATGTACTCGTTGTAGCTCATCGGCGCGGGCACCTCGATTCCAGGTGCCAGCTGAAGCCCATCGCAGCACTCCGCCACGAGGAACGTTCGAAGGTACGCCATGCAGAGCACACGATCCCAGTCATCCGTGATGTGCCCTCCATACATAATTTCGCCAAAAACATATCGAAGATCCTCCCACGGCACCTTTGGCCGATCCTCAATGTAGTTCGCTGCCACCTCCATACACGTAGTCAAGTCGCCCACGTTGAAGGGATAAACCCTGTTCCACCCCAGCGAGCCAAACTTCTTACGTTCCACAACCACGGAGTGAAAAAAGCACATGGAGAACATAATACAGCGGAACTCCGTCGGCTTCGCGCTACGCTCCCAAGGCTCATCACTGAAGTTCGTCATTGCTCGAACAATGTTCGAGCGAATGCCAGTGGGTGGCTCAGATGTGAGTTTAATGGAGCGCTGCAACACCCCAATGGGGATTACATTAGAGGGCTCAGCGCTCAGAAACACACGGAACTCCGGATGGCCCTTCGGACCCTCAAATTCATCATCCTCCTCCTCATCATCCGCATCATTAACGTCGCGCCCACTAGCATTGGCACCGGCTCCCCCTTCTTCCACGCCGCACTCACCCTCACTCCCGTCTCTGTCCAATGGAGCGAGAGACGTCGAGACTTCCTCGGATCGCCCCTCACCTGCGCTTTCACGACCCTCTTCCCACTCCTCATCGTCCTCTTCTCTTCCTCCTCCGTCCTCCTTGTCAGAAGCATTGCCAGGGAGAAACTTTTTGGCCGCAGCGCGCTTTTCCTCTTGCTTCTTCTTCATCTGCGCCATACGTGTGTAAATCTCAGCATAGGTATCAAGACGGCGCTCCAGGCTTTGTAGCCATTTTTGCACAAGGTGGATGTTATTCAGCAACGCCCATCCACCATGTAGAAAACACTTTTCTAGCGCTCGATCGGCAACAATCTCCTGCCCTTGGCCAAGCGATACATTGTAAAGTCGTTCGTTATCGTACGTGTACCCCAGCTTTCTACCAGCTTCCTCCACAGCCCGGACAGGGTCCACACCAGGGGAAAGAATGAAGAAAAGCGGCGTCGTCGTTGTTGACTCTTTGATAGAGACTGAAATGTCAACTGCCTGGTCGGAAACAAAAAATCGGCCAATGCTCTCGGAGACAAACATCTCCAGCGCGGAGGTTAGGCGGTCGGGACGCAGACACCGTAACACAAGAAGCCGCTCAAACTGTGTAAGATTTTTCCACTCGGATGGCATCTTCTCCAGTTCCGGCTTCTCCGTCTCTGCCCACTGCTTCCAGCGATTGTTCTCTGCCATATCGCTTGGCAGCAAATTGAAAGGCGGCGTCGATCCCTCAACATCTGCCAAAGCCTGCGTTGCTGCCCAGTTTGGCTCGGTGCACCACTCTGCAATTGTCTCTGGAAGCGGCACGCCCAATTTCTTTTTTCCACGAAGGAGGAAATCAAGCTGCTTCGTGTCGATTTCACCCTGCCGCTGGAGAATAGCAAAAGTCAACAAACTAGACAAGATCAGCTTGTGTCGCTCAAACAAACCACGTGAAACGTATGCAAACACCGTCTCCATGATTGATTGGAGTACATTTTCCACCCGCTTCTCCACATCCTTCTTGTTTTCGGGTTGTACCGCCTTCTGAAGCGCCTTGTTGAACACCACCATAAAGGCCTCAAGCGAATATTGATACATGTGATCAATCTTCCACAGTTGATCAATCTGAAAGAACAGCAGCGCGCCACGAACAGCAACTTTAGTGTATGTTAGACGGCTCTGAGCGATATCCTTCTGCGTGGATACGGCCTGGGTGAAGGAAATGTTGATCTCCTTTGACTTTTTCTTTGTGTTTTCAAGGTTCTCAATGAGTGCAACATTCTCCAAGATGTCACCTGTGGCGTTTGTCAACTCGTAGAGAAGACCATCCTCACACTTCTGAAGCTCTATTGTCATGGTGTTCATCTGGCGAAGAAGAGTGCCTCGCTTCTTTTCAAGGTCTGGACGTTCCTGGTTTACAACGACAGCGAGGAGCTGATCCTCAAGACCAACTTCGGTCACCATGAAGTTAATCAATGTTGTCTGAGCATTTACTTCCGGACCATACGATGGGTTGCCAAGTTTTGTCTGCAAGAAGAGGCGAAATTTTGGATTGTACTCCACCTCTGTCGCGCCGAGCTTGATAAACACACGACCCCCCTTCTTAAATGTCTGGCGACTCAAGACACCATCCAGAACAGGCTCTATGAATTCGCCCAAAGACTCAATGATGCAGGGCAGTCCCTCTTCGATGCACGTTTGAAGGGTTCGCTGCCATGTTTTCTGTGACGTTTGAATCACCTTAAGCCCATTCTTCTCCTCACGAGTACGAATCCACCTGATTCCCTGAAGCTGCGGGTCAATAAACAGCGGCCACCTTGTGCAGTTGGTCACAATGGCACCATTCTCTGTCGAAACTCTGTCCGATGGAAGACCCTCGTTATTCCACGACGCCACCGTCGCCTCCGATGTAAGGACATTCATTGTAATGTCAAGGTTTTCGGTCATGGGAATACCCAACTGTTTCACCATCGGTACCCAGTCCTCAGCCACAATGCGTTCACGGAATGCCTTTGAGAAGGGACCAATGTACGAAACAAAGGAGGCACCAAGAAGAACATCACCAACTAAAAGATCGTTAACTTTGCGTAAGTCTTCAATGGTTTTTCCCCATCGAACGCTTTCATCCGCAAGGCCAGTCACGAGACGCTGAGCAAGGTCCATCTTTAACTGCGTCTTCTTCGCCTTTTGCTCAATGGCGTTTGCCGAGTCCACTGCATCATTGTACTGCGATATGAGGAGTTCAAGTTTGGCGTTAAGATCCGCTACCTTGTCTTGAATCTTTTTCAGCGCTACTTTACTCTGATGCAGACGCTCCTGGGCCTCAGCGAGCCGCTCCTCCTTTGGACGAACTTCACAGCGCACCAAATGGTACTTGTTGATACCAACGGCCCACTTGCACAAGCCTGCCGCAGCAAAGGACTTGGTCTTGATGTTCTCAGGATCAAATGCAGGATTTGTTATGTACATTTGAATTTGATCAATGCACACTTGTGGAATGTTGTTCACGTCGAAACCCTTCAGCTCTGCCAAGAAGCGGTCAACTTGGTTCATCATTTTCTTGCACTCCGCCCACGTGCGATTTTTTACTGAAGGAATGGCACGAGGATTTGACGTGAGGACCCTGACACAAATCGCAACCATCTGCACATCAACGGGAGGTTTGCCCAAGTTTTTAAGCTCCGCGATGGATGCTTTATCAAGCGTGTCAAGCGCCGCGAGGGCCTCCTCCACCAGAGGTCTAGCCTTCGCCAAATCCTCCGCGCACTGACTTTCAAAGGCCTCCACCTCTGCGACAATCTTGTTTGTCTTCTCCTCCTCCTTTGCCGCAATAGCGCTCTGCTCCTCTACAATTGCCTTCTCTCTGCCCACCGTTTCCATCAGAGCTGCGGTCTTTTGCCGTGCCTCCTCAACCTCTACACCCTCTCTTTGAAGAACGTCCTGCAGCGCCGCCACCTGCACCCCAGCCTCCTTGATCTTATCTATACCACTAACCAGGCGCTGCGTCCTATCATTCAAATCATCCCTCTTTTTGGTAAGGAGCTCCTTGTAAAGGGCAATGAGTTCCATGAAGGACTTGGGTGTGGTGTACGCCTTTCGTTTTTCCTGAAGGTAGTACTCCTCACACGTTTCCGTCACCTTCTCTTGACAAAAGGCCATGAAATCTGAAATGTTTTTCGTCATCTCGTCTCCACCCAGTTCAATCTGCGATAGGAAGCGACGAGCGACGGACTTGAGAGCCTGTTCGGGCCAGCGCAGAAACCAGTCAATAACAGTCGTGTTGGCAAGCGCAGGAAACTGGCGACACCACGAGGCAAAGTTATTGCTTACCGGGGAGAAACACAGAATGAGGTGCAGATTGGATCGTACCTTGTGGATAAAGTACTCCCAACAAACATCAGGATTCGAATAGTCTGTGAAACCAGCGGCCTTCACCTCGTTGGTGATGGATCCCACAATACCATCACGTTCATCCTGGTTAAATAGTTCGGGAACGTTTCCGCTAGAGAGCATATCGTTGATATACACCAGCATATCCTGCGATACAATCTGAGTGTCGGTGATGATAAAGGCAAAGGGGTACCCTTTCAAGCCACACTTGCGATAGAGTTCTTGCATATCGGTACGAAATTCCGTAATGCCATAACTGCTTGTCACAAGAATCTGAAAAATATCCTGACCATTGATGTATGAGGCAAGACGTGCAAGCGATTGCTTACCAGAACCCCCAACACCAACAAGTAGTGCATTACCTCGTGGGTTAAACGTGATGCGTGCGATACGGCAGAGGTGTTCCAGTGCCTGGTTGAACAGGACAAGGTCCATGCGAGCATAACTATCGTTGTATTCGTTCAATTTCTTTACAAGATACGACTGGGCGGCATCAAGCGTCATTTCTTCGTACACGCCCTCCTCTCCATCCGGGGTCGTGTGGAATGGCCCCCAGAGCAAAGGCTCTTGCACCAACTCTTTTGGATTAATGTCCGTAAATCCTGCGCGACTAGCCACCTCAAGAATGAGTGCATCGTAGCGGCTTGCGTCATCTGGATCGGCCATACGATCACGAAACGTACGGTTACACTCGTGAATCCAGAGGCGCGCAAACTGCATTGGCGTCGTATGGACTTTGGGGTGTGCCTTGCAAAGACCTTGAAAAATATTGAACATTTCCCGCATATTCCACTGATAGTGAAACTTTACAGCTGTTGGGAAAAACTGCTTGGAGATGAGATGATGCAGCTCAATTGTGGCATTTGTGATGTGTGTTGTCATCGCGTCACGGATGTCACGTGGGAACTTCTTCGTGTGAGCCTGAAGGATTTGACCATAAATGCTCACCAAGTCCGTTCGCTCGGGCATGTTGGTGGAGAAGACGGCAAAGTGCCTCAGGAGACGGTCCAATATGGTAAAGGTGCCGGACTTTGGATTCATTGCACCAACGTAGCGCAGATCCACCACCTCCTTCTGAATAATCTTTACGCGATCGTACCAAAATCCGTAGCCGACATGTTGCTGGAGTAGAGCGATGGCCTCTTGTGTTCCGTACTTGTCTGGTGCCGGCATATTCATGTCGTCCAGGAAGAAGACCAATTTTTTGCGGTTAAACGGACCGTACGTACGACCAGAGCGCTTCTCCAAAGACTGCTCCATAACCGCTTGAAGGCCACTAGAGGATGTGCGTGCGTTAAAAGAAATGACACGGAACAGCACATGCTCCTTGTCTAGAGATCGCAGTTTAGACATGATCAAGTTCGTTTTACCAGTTCCGGCAGTTCCAACGAGCATGACGGACCTTGCATTGTCTACCAGTAAACTCATCAAATGCGACATGCGCACACCATCTGCAGTCTGCACCGACACAGTTGAGAGCTGCTTATCAGGGTCTGGAATGTAAGGCTGCACAAGTTCGCTCCAAGGCTTCCACTCGTATTGGTAAACACCGTTCTCATCTCGTTTCTTATCAATGTAGAAGTCAAATACAGACCCCGTGTCACTAATCTTCATGTTGGGGAACTCTTTCTTCCACTGATTGGAGAAGTTCATCCGTTGATCCACACGCCCATCAGAGGCCGGTAGCGGTCCACCAAAAGCCCAAATCACTGCAAAGACAAAATATTTTTCACAAACCTCAAATGGATTGAGGCTTTTGGCCAACTCATCGGGAGACATTTGGGCGAAAATACCCTCCAGAATAAAACAGATTGTCTGCACCACATTAATGTCCATGATGGACACAATTGGCTTCATGCTACGCTTCCAAAACTCAAAGACGAATGAGACGTACTTGTCAAATAGACTGTCAAATATCGTTCCCTCGCGCTTGTCCCGGGTGGCGATCCACTTGTCCTTGAACGGACCCCAGCCAAGGTCACTTTCATTGATAAAGACAACACCAGCACGGGACACCGTAGCGGGTGACGCGTTACGCAGGTGAGACACCTCAAATATCATGCGCATGGAATCTGTCAATGGAATACGCTCATTCGAGACCAGCGTCAGCATCTTGTTGTCATCCATCACAGTATTCATAGACTCAATCCATTCGGCATCAATAATACCATCGAGCACAATCCATTTCATATTCTGCCTCTTCTTCGATTCCAACGCGTAGTCCCGAAAAATGGAAGACAATATGCCATCTCGCCACTCCTTGTTGGGGGTAAAGTAACCGTACAATTCGTTAGATGTGATGGCCTTTGGGTTCAAACACGACGATACCGCCTTGGACTTCCATACATCTTTATGTAGCTTGGTAAGTGCACCCTGCAAACACTTCCAGCACTCGGTTTTGCCACAACCAGCAGCACCAAGAATAAAGACAGAGTGGCGAACGTGCAGCAACTCCTCATACTGCACGCACTTCAAGATAAAGATATCGTTTTCGCCAGGAAGGTTCCCTCGCTCAGAGCAAACCTCCTTGCATGCGGCAACCAAATCCGGCTTATCCTTCTTTGGAACCTCCAAGTTCGGAAACAGAGAGCGAATAAGGCCCATAAAGACGTAAACATCATCCTTGCTAAGCTTTGCCATGTTGGTGTCCCGCAATGCACGCATGAGCACATTACGCTCAGGGATCCCAGGGTCACCTCGTTTCAGTGCTCCAGCAATATACAGGACGGACTTCACGGCACGAAGACCCCAATCGTAGTGATCCTGCGGGGACAGCAGCTCCTTGTTGAGTCGGTAGAGAGTCACAAACTTCAGCGCGAGGTCCTTCGCGTCTCCAAATCCTTCAGCAGCCAACATAATCTCGCAAATGTTCTTGAGATCCGGGACAACCATGGCGCATGGACGAAACAGAGACTTGATGTTTTCAGGGAGTTCCGTACGGCCAGCATAACCGGGATTCATCGTAATCCACATGCCAACAGAAGTAATGATGGAAATTTCTTCATCCACGAAACGAAACCGTTGCTTTTGTTCCTTCAAGGCATTCAAAATAGAACCGACTTGCGTTGCGACAACAGACAACACCTCGATAGAAATTCGGTTAAACTCGTCGAAACAACCCCACGAACCAGACATTGCAAGGCCCTTGAAAATCTGACCCAGAGTAATGTAGTTCATCTGATCGGAGCAGTTAAAAACGTAAC
Organism: Trypanosoma scelopori; assembly: GCA_030849745.1. Taxonomy (NCBI): domain Eukaryota; phylum Euglenozoa; class Kinetoplastea; order Trypanosomatida; family Trypanosomatidae; genus Trypanosoma; species Trypanosoma scelopori. The sequence goes on from JASANX010001021.1 coordinate 79,867, forward strand.
ATGCAATACCCATGTTTCGCGCAAGATCCTTCGTGGTTTCCGTCTTTCCCGTTCCAGCTGGCCCAGCAGGTGCCCCACCTTTCTTCAAGCGCAAGGCCTGAGAAAGTGTAATGTAGCAGCGATCCGTCAACTTGGTGATAACAAGGCATCCGCATAGGCCAATGTACTCGTACCCGTTGATAAATTCAGCATCGGCAATTCGAATCTCATTCCCTTTTGCCTCATCCCAGTAGTACCGTAACTGTGACTGCCAACTGAAGGCATCCACGGCATCCACACGTTCATCCACCATCGTTTGCACAATATCACGATTGTGTACATCAATGGTAATAAGATGGACGAGCATCTTACGTTCATTAGACGTACGATCAATCAGCACCTCTTTGATAAGACTATCAAGTTGACTCTTCTGGTTCTTTAAGCAATCCTTCATACCAAAATCATTACCCTCTTCAATTTGAATAAAGGCCTGATGAACCTCCGTTGTAAACCAGATACGTGAAGCCACAATAATCGCTTGGCAGGGATACTGGTAGATCCACTCGTTTCGTGGCTTTTCAATGTAGCTTGCATTCGCCTCCCGTACCTGTTTTTTCACAGCCTTCTTCATGGCTCCAATCAGGCCATCAAGCCACAACTCAACGGGACCGTCGCAAGTGTAGTCCTCAGCAAGCATCACCTTTTCCCCCTGCACAGAAACCATCTCGTATGTGTCCTTCGGACCAGCGTGAGGATTGGGATTCCCCGCAAATGTAAAGGTCTCCACCGAGTCTATAATCTTGCTCATGTGCACCATGACTGCCCTCGGATCCGACCCTTTAGAAAGAATGTCGATCAAGTCGGTGGCAGACACAAAGAAGAACCGAGGAAATATTTTGCGCTTCGTCTCCAAGTAATCTGCGAGGGCCTTCTCACACTGCGCCAGAATATCTTGAATGTAATTGAGCGTGTGATCAAGATCCTCATCTCGCCCCAGCTCTCTCCTCAAGGTGTCGCTGCAGATCACCTCAATGACGTTGGTATACTTGTGAGCTTTGCTCATGAGAATTCGAAAAACCCGATCAGCCTCCGCAAAGTTCTTTGCATCTTCGGGAAGTTGCACTTTGATGTCCTCGGATTGGACAAAAATGGGGAACAAATTCATCCACTGTCTCTGTATATCGATCCACTTGCCGGTGCATGTGTCAACAGTGCCAAGATTCTTCTGCCAGAGAATGACCCTGTCGTAGAAGTATTCTACAAACCGATCCGACAGCATTGAGGAAAGCGCGTTGTTGTCGTTTTCCAGCTGCTCCACAACGTCATCTGCAGACTCGAGGAGGTACGTGTCCAGACTCTCATTCATGGAATAGGTAAAAAACATCTTTTCCCAAATATCGATGATTTTATTGAGGTTCGTCTCGATCCGAAGTTCCTTGTCCGCCTTCTCGACAATATTTGCCACCTCTTCCGAGAACTTGTGGAGTCCAAGAGCGAAGAGTTTCTCCAGCGTAAAGTCACTTGCCTCGGGATCGATATTTCCCGGTTGTTTCGTCGTGGTCACCAAAAGTTGCCAGTGTCGAAGCCGCATGGAAGGCGAACTCAGCGACTGGCAAAGCGGCAACGAGGTTCGCATATTACGCACCTGCTCATCCACTCCCTTAAAACAATCCCAAGATTTCACCTTCATTGGCTGCTGCTGGAGTTGTTTGGAAAGTTTTTTACACTCATCCTCAAACAAAGACACGTCCGCGTTTTTAAAGGTCGATGTCATCCAATCACCAAACTGGGACATGACATGCTCATTCAAATCCCACACCTGCTTTAGCATCATCAGCTCATGGCGACATTCCCTGATCTCCTTGAATAGAGCTGGAGTCAAGTCAAACAATTCCTGGAGGTTCTGAAGTTCGTTTGCCTCCTCTTCAATTTCCATAAAATGGCGGTAGACATCATCCATCTCCTCGTAAACAATACTGCGGTCAATCGCGTAGCTAAACAGGGGCATCTGTCGGAAATTTTGAGCCTCGAGCTTGAGCTTCTCCTCAAAGAGCAACACCTGCTCCTTCACCTTCTCCGCCTCCCTATCCTGAACAATAGAATTCTGCGCCCGGACATTCAAGGCCTTCTTGTTAAGTGCAACCCACTGCTCCGGTGCGGGCTTCCGAAGTTCATCCAACTTTTCGATCTTTTCCAGATCCGCATCGGACGCGGATGATGCATTCGCGTGGCTCTTCAGCATACGAATGGCGGCCTGAATGGGAACAAACATTCCACCAGCTTCGTCATTCTCCTCCGCCCCCATCACCTCGGTATTCTTGTGACGGCAGTCCCTAATCCAGCGCATGACACACTTCAACGACTCCACATTACCATCAAGTACTTCCACGTCTAATCCCTTATCAGCTTCGTTCATGAACGCATACAAATTCTCCAAGTCAGTTGAAATCTTGTTCATCAAATAATCCGAGTACATTTCCTTCCATTTCCTGCAAATGTCACGTAACGCAGCACGAAGAGGTTTCACATCAATCGAGACAAAACCTTCTATTCGGCGCTCTTCCGTAGCACTAATTCGTACAGCAATGCGTTGGTAATCAGTGATGACTCGGTCAAATTCCTGCAGACTCACGCCAAAATACTCCCGTGACGCTTGAGGCGTTTCTCTTGCCATGTCCTCCTCCACGTAGCTGGATTTTCTCTTCACAACTTTATCTGCCTCCAAAAACGTTGCAAACGCCTTCTTCCTATCGGTTTCCCACAGATGCTTAAACTCATCAAAGTTTCGACGATAATCCTCGCAAGCCTCAAAGTTCTGCATCAGTAGGCTGTCAATCTCCGCCTTCAAACGTATCACATCATCGGTATTTCCAACCTCCGTAGCATAGTTCTGACCACTCACAAGAGATGTAATAAGTTCCGCCTCCCGTTCAATCTCTGATATGGTATTACTCAGTAGTTTTCGCACCGATACATCATCCTGTGTCACTCCCCCAATGTAGGGCTCATATCGCAACGACTGCGTAGTGTTTACCGTCGGCTTTGTCAGGCATAACCTCACCTCCACCAACGGTATACCCTCATTTTCAGATAGCCACTCAGGGTCCAGCTGGTTTCGCATGCAACTTAATGAGTGAATGACACATTCTTTGATGGATTTCTTCAGGACGTCATCCACGTACTCCACATACTTCCTCCACTCCTCAGAGTCTTCCGTAATACGAGGAGAACCCTCACTTTCTTTGAGCTCGTTAACAGTCTCAAAGCTCTCATGCAGCAGATCATGGATCAGTTTTCCCCGTTCGGCAATCGCCCTGTGACGCTCCTTGACATACTCCGCAAGACCTTTCCTCAACTCGTGCTCTGACATTGTCCTCGAACCTTCGGCGCGATTCAGAGGCAGAAATTTATCGCCTTTTCGAAATTCCTCCAGGGAATCCACCATGCGCTGGACATTTGTGTGAAACGTTGTCACGACACGATCAATCGCATTCACCTTCTGCAAAGCCATATCAATAAACGTATCGACTTGGCTTCCATCTTGCCAGCGCACCTCTGTCATCCCACGCTGAATGATATTCTCAAAGGCATCAAGCTCCCCTTGAATAAGTGGTCTTTCATCCTCATGGCGCAAAGAACCCATAAAGTTGTTGTACGTTGAACTCACGTAGTCGAGTTTGATTGTTTGAGTGCGATATACCTCCCTCTGATCAAAAACAGCCCGAATATCTGGTGGGACGTCGAGCTTTTGTCGATCACGGGTATCAAAGGAGTTCATCACTTCCAAATAGTAGACTTCCCTCAATGTTTTCACGAGAGCAGGATCAAAGTTCACCGTCAACACGTTGTTTCGATCCATTTCCAAGAGAGGCAACTTCAGCTTGTCTGTACTAATTGAGCCAACATCTGCACACCATGCGTCATATTGTTCGCGAATAGCATTGCTAAAGATGTCTCTCAGTTTCTCGTACAGCTGCATCGTCTCTATTCCGAAATCACTGTTAAGAACCCCAGAGGAAAGTTCATTTACGCGGGAGTAAGATTCATTGATTCGGTCAAGGAGCGCAGTGCACCTTACAACTGCCGCTGCAAGGGGTGGGATGTTCGGATAGGACCTCGCTGCCTCACCCTGGTAAAACGACTCCTGTGCTGCAAGAAGATCCTGATGAAAGCTTTGCAAAACAGCATTTTGCTTTCTCATCCACTCCTGCTGAACGACAGTACGGTCAAGGAAGTTGTCGAATGTATCCACTGCTTTAAACACTTCCGAAATGGCCTTGGCATCATCAACAGTTGTTACGAGAATCTCCCCTAGACGACGTTCAAGATCTCGGATAGTGGCACGGAATTTGGAATAGTCTGCATCGAAGCGTGGATCATCGACATTCAATAGGTCATATTCTACCCCGAAGAAATCGTGATAAGCCTCATCAAACGCAGCCTTAATTTCCTCCGCCTCTTTGGTGTGCATCTGGCTTTTCGCGCCACCAACCTTGATATTCTCCATCTTGTCAAACAGCACTGCGGTCTCCATGATGTCTAAGAGGTCATGGCAACGCTCCAGGAACACATCTAGTCTGGAGAAGAATGCGGAGTTTTGAAATTTCCAAGGTCGCGTCACACTAGATACATAAGATTTATAATGAAAGTACGTCGCCTTGAACTGACCACAAATGGATAGAGCCTCCCCCAGTCGCGTTATCGCATCCTTTTTCTCAAAACTTTTCGCAAACTCTTCAACATTCACGTGTTCAGCCGCCATACTGACCAGATCATTGCTTATTTGACGAAGGAGGACAACCAGGCGTGTTGAGGTGTTGTAAAACCCCGACTGGGTCCATAGGAGATACAGATAATGAAAAAGACGTTTAAAAAGACCACTTGATGCCAACTGGGAGAACTCCATGTGACCAGGGGAAGAGGGGCACATGGCCTCAAACTCAGGTTCAATCGGCTTGAGGAAGCGGTAATTGTCCCTCGCTTCAGTAGAGGCGTTCTTTAGTTCACTCAACAACTGAGTGTACGGGGCAAAGTAGCTGCTTTCAGCCTTCCTGAGAATCACCAGAATCTTCAACGCATTCACAGAGTACAATTGCCCCTCAAGATTCTCTAGATTTTCGGCTTTACTTCTCCAAAAGGCAATCTCGTCGAGGGGGCCGGAGTGCGTTCCCCTGCCAGTAGGATCTTCTGCTATTTTTTCAGGAGACGATTCGATTGCCGCACGAATCTGAGTGGTCCAGGCAATGACAGTGGTCTCTAAATGATAGACAAACTCTGAATCAAAGGGACCATCAGTTACGCGTGAAGGCAACTGAACATGGGGCATCGGAAGAAGCGTTTTTCCCTGACTGAGGCCCAATGTCACCAGCATATGAGCCAGCAGACCATTTGTATCGTCCATGAGTTCAGTAACGGCAACATCAGGAATCTGGCTGACATTTCGCTTCTCACGTTTAATGAGTTGAGCATAAATGTTTCGCGTCATGGCGTTCAATCCAGAGAGGGCGTCGGAGCACAGGTCACCAAAAACGACTGATACCTTCATTTGCTGATCGTCATTTATCTTCTCACGCTTTGTTTTTGTGAAATAGATGCCCTTCTTCTTTAGCTCCTCCGGTGGTTCAATGCGAGCAACAAGTACACCACCGGGCGTCTGGTATACATACAGATGCCGGGCGTCCGCCGTGTCGAGAAACTCACTGATTTGCCCACGACTATCTTCGTTGTCAATGAGTTTTCTGGTATCCACTGGCTTTGCCTTCAACGCAGTGATAATACGCTGTTCAAGCCATTGCACCCGCTTGTCAACAGGTGCCTCCTCCTTTTCGCCCTTGGCCATCGCTCCCTCTATGCCTGGCCTCCTTTTCTTTGTTTCCTTCCCTTTTCTTCCACCTGTTTCACGCAACCAATGACAGAGCTTCGAAGCATAAGGAGGATAATATATTGCACTTCACTACCAGCAAATAAGCTTCTTAGCTCCATCCCTCAAGAAGAGTCAATTATACTTCGAGAACAGAAACACAAGACATACTTCCCTTTCCCCCACCCCCTCCTTTTTTTTTTCTTTTTTGTCGGCATTGTATAATGTTTGTGTGTTAGACTTAAAAGATCATTGCTTCCTCTTTCTCCTTCTGATTCTGTTGCTGCCGCCTCCTCCCCATTCTCTTTATCCCCTGATCCATTCATATCTCAATGTATAGAAGTGTTTTGTGAATATTTCATTCCTCCCCGCTGCCCCTTTCCCCCCACCACCACACACACACACACACACACGCACATCCCATAAAAACAAACAAACAAAAAGGATCAGCTTTAGAAACAGACTTCTTTTCTATTGTGGTGGTTGTCCACCTGCCCCGCGGCGACCAGCCTTCATGATTTCGTCCACCAAGAGCAGCTGTGACGCAATATCGCCTGTCGTCTCTAGTATGCTTTTCTTCACAATAACATTGTCCAAAATACCTGCAGCAACAGGATCAACTACACCTCCTGTGTCAAGGCGAAGGCCTACCCATCGATTTTGCAGGCGTGCTGCGTGGCTGGCTTCTTGCAGAGAGATGAGGCACTGCTGCACATCAAGTCCGGAGTTTTCTGCCAGCGTCTTCGGTATGACCAGCATAGCATCAGCATAGGCGCGTATGCCAAGTTTCTTCTTTCCTGTGACGGTGTCAGAATAACGGATCAGATGGTCGTGAAGAGCCACCTCGAATGCTCCAGCGCCAGCAACAACAGCCCCATTCTCAAGTGCATTCTTGACTGATCGAAGACCATCACGAATCGCATCCTTAATTTGGGCAATTGTATGTTCATTTGGTCCATTGACAACAAGAGTACAACTTTTGCCCCTACAGACATCCTCCACAAAAGTGTACTTGTCGTCTCCAAGAGTATACTCCTGCACACGACCAGCTTCTCCGAGAACATCGGGTGTGAGATTCTCCGTGGTATTCACCGCCTCGCCCCCGCATGCTAAAACAAGACGCTCCATATTGCGACGCTTGGCGCGTCGAAGAGCCAAGATGCCTTCCCTTGACAACATCTCCAATGCAATACCGTCTATTCCCTTCTGATTGATAACAACAAATGACCGCTTGTTGTCCTTAGTACATACCTGCTTCTTTAGCGCGATGATGTCCCGAACACGATCATCCGTCGCTTTCCGTTCCGCCGCAACCATGCGGGCCTTTTCAGCGGGGTCCTTAAAATAAAAACCTGTGTTGAGCTCACTTCGCTCATACTCGAGAGAAACGTTGCAAGTCAAAATGTACGCATTCTCCAGGTACTTTGGCATGTCGTCGTTGCGTCCCCCGTGATCCAAGACAATCCCGTTGACGAAGCGTGTGTCAGAACTCAAGCGATGCTTCATATGCATAACCTCAATCATATGCAGATCAATCCCTTTCTCATCAGTAGAATGGATGGCAAGCACGGCATCGACAACTGACTCTGCAAGCTTTTGCGACATGCTTGCACCCATTTTCGTCGAAAGAACAGAGTAGGCAACATTTGTCAAAAACTCACGTTGTGCCTCCATGGGAATCTCGACGACACTCTGCTCGAGAAACCTCAGCGCTTCACCACGGGCTAGTTGAAAGCCCTCGGTTAAGGTGCGGGGATGCAGACCATCCTGGATGTACCTCTCACACAATCGCATCATCTCGCCAATCACAAGAACAGTGCTTGTGGTTCCATCACCAGTGATATCGTCGATGGCAGTCGCCGCGCGGGCTATGAAAGCCGCGGTAGGGTGCTGAATCTGCATCTCTCCCAAAAGAGTATTACCATCTTTCGTAATCTTAATCAGCCCAGCACCTGAAACGAGCATTTTCATTGTTCCTCTAGGACCGAGGTTTGTTTTCAGTACCTCCTGTAGGCCACGGGAAGCAACCATGTTTATCTCTAGAGCACTGGCCTTCCGAGCTTGTCTTCCTCCAGGATTGATGTAGGACAAATTCGTCGACATTTCTTCTTGTTTTCCTTTTTCGTTTTAATACTTTCAACTTCCAAGGATAAAACCAAGAGAAACAGAACACATACACTCACAAATTGAGGAGGGGGGAGGGGGAGAAAAACATCTTTCGTGCCCGAAATAAATCACAGCGTCATTTCAACACTGAAGACACAACCGCTTTTACAAGTATATATATATATATATATATATACAAGAAAAAAAAAAAAAAGAAAACAGACGAGGCGAGATGAGTGAAAGCAGAGCCTACCACGTGGGGTCCTTGTTGCCGGACTTCTTCTTGTCGTTTAGCTCAAAGTGCTTCGTGCGCTTGAGGACATTCTGAATGATAGACTTGCAGCCGGAGCACTGGAGTTTCAAAACAATCTTCTTGGTGGTCTTCGCCTTCTTGTGGAAGATGGGTTTTGTCTGACCACCGTAACCAGACTGTTTGCGATCGTAGCGGCGCTTTCCGCGGGCGTACAAGCGGGCCTTTCCAGCCTTGTACTGCACAACCTTGAAGCTCTTGTGCGCGTTGCACCGCTTATCCGGGCAGTGCATCGTCTTCTTTTTCGGATAGTTCACCATCTTGCCTTCATGGTAGAGAAAAGATTTTACAAGGAGCAGAGGAAAGATGGAGGAGCATTGATTGGGCTCTGTATCAAGGGAAAAATAGAGCTATTCATGCACCCCGTCTTATCATTTACTCCACCACACGCCTCGGCAGCTATAGACGAAGTAAAGATGGAAAAAGGAGATCGCACCACACAAGGAGAAAACCGGAAGACGGTATCATTCCTTTATTATCCCAGCAGAGGCGAAGGGGAAGATGGGGGGAGGGGGAACTTTTCATTACCCAAGCTCCTTTCCAGAGTAGGACAAACACCCTTGCTTTAAAACAAAACAAAAGTATTAAACAAACAAACAGAAAAGAGAACAACGAACAACAACAACAGCAGCAACAACAACAACAAAAAAAAAAGCAGCCCCACATCAAACGTTCTTGAGAGCCATACAAAATTGTGCCCACCGACATACTGAAAGACTAAAAGAACCTCGCCCACCAAGCACGGTCAAGGCAGGTAGGTGTGCACCTTTGGGTTTAGAGCAAAAAATTAAACACTCCAAAGAGACTAAAGCCCTGAAATAGCAAAGCATAAGATATTGTCGCCGCTTTTTTAGTTTCCAGATTTTAGTTTAGCGGGAAGGAAGACAGGATTTAGAGTTGGTCGAAGAAGAAAGAAGAAAAAAAAAAGAAAAGAGAAAACACACACACACACACACACACACACACCAGACAAAAAGAAAATCCAACATCTTTTCTTTTTAAGAAGAAAAAGCAAGGAACAAACAAAGATAGCAAAAGGCAAAATGGGAGCAACTCGCTCAGCGGCGAGGACGCTTCCTCCTCCAGATGTTTTACAGCCCTAAAAGCAAAATATGCTCCATGCGGGCAGAACAGGAACAACACTCCCTTTTCTTCTAAATATAATCATGGAATCCTCCCCGCATCAAACAGCATCAGAATTTTGATTTGGAACAAACAAGAACTCGCTGTCCTTAGAGGAAGCGGAAAAAAAAAAACGGAAAGAAGAGAATTCGATCGGGTAATCATCAATTATAAAAGAAGCAGGGAATTGCAAGGACAAAAACGGAGGCGTCACAAAAGCATATGACCGCTCTGAGTTGAAACAAAGAAGATTTGTTGGGACTCGCTCGTTGTGGCGATGCATCCTTGTGGAGCAAAAGGCACTTTAGCTGTATTGAACGGTGTAGGCAAAACCGCGACATAACCTTCCGTATTTTGAAACGGCACAATGAACGAAACGACGGGACGAGGCCTGACAAGCTGAGGGGAAGCACCGCAAATTATGGGATTCACAGTAGTGGAGTCAACGTAAGGAGGAGGCGCATGTTTAACTGCAACTGAAACGTGGTTATATGAGCGTGTAGAGGCAGAAATCGGTTTTCTCACGCGAAGAACAATGGATTTTCTCTTTTCAGCACTTACGTCCTCGATCATCTTTGCCAGAGTAAACGGGTGTGCCAAAGAAGGCAGTGGAAACGGGGCCTTTCCATCCACACTTTCTACACATTTGCATGCATCAGGGACGTGCAAGAAATGTACAAATGCCATGTTATACGGTGATGGTCCTCCGAGCAAGAAAGATTGCGGGTGTAGGGAAACATCCCCCACCGGACCAAAGTTACTCTCGCAAAAGCACCGCACCGTATCCGGAGTAACATAACCAGGAATGTTACGCATGTAAACAATATTGGAGTTCACGTGAGAGTCCAGGCATGAGTAGACTGAACTTCTTTCCGAAAGCCTCACTTGAAGAGCATTTCCATCCAATACAGCTCGATTCATCAATTGACACGCCTTGTTCGCAATCTCAGCGCTCTCAAACATTACAAAAGCCACACCACGTGACACACCCGTCGCAATGTCCAATAGAAGCTTAACATGTAAAACGGTCCCCACGGATGAGAAAAACATCTTTAAACGGCCGCTATCCACCGAGAGAGGTATATTCGCTACATATATGCTGCAACACCTCGTTGTTGTACTGGAGGAAGTGGGCGCTGACATGCGGTTCCAACGTCGCTTGGATGAAAAGGAAAAAAAAGAAAGAAAAGACAAAAAAAGTAAGGTAGCAATAATTTCCCGCCATAAATGAAAACGGCATACCAAGTGCAGAACATGTTGTTTTCGTGGACTAGAGCAGCAGAGGAAAACAACAACAGAGCAGAGCACAGAATAATCCGTTTGTCCTCACACGACGGCAAAAAAAAAAAAAAAAAACGTCACATCCTTCAACAATACACCTGCAAAGAGATTCTCAACCTACCAAACATACAAACATGCGTTCCAAAAGAAAAAAGAAACTACAAAAGAACGGTTGTACCACACAAAACTGTCCACCAGAGTCACTACGAAAACTTTTGCAAAATTAACGAACGCACGTACACGCATCGCAAAAAATTGCCGTGTTAGAGTTTCCACGAATAACCACGACATCAGCAACAACAAGAAATAAAAATGATATTAACATCATTAAGGCGCACAAATAAATAAAGCCAGAATAAATGATGTAACGCAACAAAACCCATCTATTTAACTTTAGCAAGCGAATATCCACTGAGAGTAGGCCGGGTCCACCCCCCAAATCCTACAGAGGTAGAGGGGGAATAAACGTACTAGAAAAGGAATCAATACGAATATCTATTTCTCTCGAGAAGTAAAAACAGCCCAAGCGGAAAGGGAAGGTAGAAAGTATTCTTATGTATAACATCACAGTCTTTAGAAGACCGCGGGGAAAAAAAAAAAAAAAAAATGTCCGCAGAGAAAAGTCTACTCGCTTATTTTCTAACCCTTAATTATTTTTGAAGGGGTTCATCGGTTTAAAGTATATATATATATTCATCCCACCCTCCTGATTCTCTCCGCTTAGGAATTCCTAAGGGCGGAAATCCCTGTAAAGTTCCCGCTCTGTAAGTCCTTTAAGTCCATACTTCCCTTCTTACTGAGCCATCTTGCATATAGAGGCTCATGGGCTTGATCGTCACAATTTTCCCGTTAGTAAAACATGTAGAAGAACGAAAGAGACAATTTTATTTTGTACAAATGCTTGGCCCTTCGCATCCTTCTCTGTGCAAGAGCAGATGCACAACCCACACAACGTCTTTACGGGGCTTCCCCACTTTATCGTATAAAATACAGACGAGAGAGAAGTGCTGAAGGTCCATTTGGGCCGCCTCCCGCGCTCCCATTCTCCCAAGTACCATCCCTTCGCAATGGCCACGCGTCTTATGGCTCGACGCCGTGAAATGCCGTCCGCCGGGTTATTTTCTGTAGCCGCACCAATCCCATGTTGCTTGCATTCCTTCCGCAAGCTTCTACGAAAACAACAACTCGACCTGTGGCAGATGCTTCGCCCACAATGGCATCTGAGTGTGTGTGTTTCCCAGAGCCATCATGTGCATCATCGCGGCGGTGTCCAGTCAAATGTTTGATGCGGTGTCGTATTGTTACCCAAAAAGGCCTAAACAGCCAAGTGCGTCGCGCGAGCC